>APFE030149950.1:27897-51608 GCA_000404065.3 Pinus taeda | reverse complement strand
GACCAACTCTCCTTCTCCTAATTTGAGCTTTGATCTAGTTAGCATTCAACAACTAAATCCAACACAAGCTTGTCTAACCTTAAAAACCTTGGGCTCTGATACCACTTGATCTGAAAATCACTCATGAGTGATCTCAGTTAACTAATTAATGAATGAAGGTATTACAGACTCATGTGTTGGTGTCTGTCTATGTTATCTTAGGCAACAGATTAATCACATTGCAAAATACACAAACATTGGGAAAAATGGAAGACAGTAGGAGAAACACAATAAGCAATACAAGAACACAACACATTAATAAGGATTTCACCCTATTATCCAGGGCTACGTCTCTGGTCCAACTCTCAGTGGTGGCCTTCTTTTAATGTGTCTTTAAAGAAAATATTTACAATGAGGAGCTCAACTTGAGTCTCTTAAAATAGAGGATGCTTAATAGGGTGGTTCTTGGATTCCACAAGCCACTAGAGTGTACAGACTTTTTCCTTACCAAGTCTCGACCTCTCTCATCTTTAATGGGATGAGTTAATGTGGTGCTCAATTCTCGACAGATATCCTCACAGGGATTGATCGAACCTCTCAAGCCTGGTTCTATCTGCTCGATGCTACCTTAACCCTGTTGGTCAGCTTGGCTCTTTGTCTTTTGCTTCTTTCTTCTCTGTCTCTTTCGTCTTTTTTCATTGTTCTCTTATCTGGTTCTTCCTTGTTCTGTTCTCTATCTGTTCATGACTTAAAGCCAATCTATTCTTGACTGTTTGCTTCCTCTTGCACCCCTTCGGATTTCCTGCTGCTATTCGTTTAGAGTTCCCTGCCTCTATGTCATCACCAACGTCCCACAGGGAAGTGGCCACTTGTCCTCTCATGAACTACACCAGCTCTTCCTCAATGGTTTGGTATTTTGGTTACGTTGTATAATGATTCATCCGCCAACTCAGTGGTCAAATTAGACTTCAGACTTTTATATGTCACGACTTAATTCCCCTGTCAAATACGGTTTCCCATCGGGCACAATATTTGCCGTTAGATTTGGAGTCCCCAGATCCTATGGTGTTCACTCTTATTGCGCGGCCATTAGCCCGTGATGAGAGGTGGTTTTATCTCTCATCTCCCAGACACATGTCATGCAGTGTATGGAATCGCTTGTTTTCTGCCAAATCTGCTTACCACCCAATATGCCTCCGATATGCCGCCGGTTTTGGAGTGCGGGGCCTACCTTTTGCTTTAGCGCTTTCCCTATGGTTTCTCGGCTTCCCATGTGACCGTGTGTTTCAGGGATTTTTCTTCTGGAGGGGTTTTTCCCAACAATGCATTATTAGCGCTAATCACGTATAAAAAACGACCTCTGTTTTCCGATCCGGACTTCCTAACTGCCAGTTTGCATCCTGCACAATCTCCATGGGCCTCGGTCAGCGCGCTTTGGCCAAGGTCCTCGTCGTTCCTTGCTGGCTACAAACTGCCACTGTCCAAAGGTCTTCTTGATAGCTCTTGTTCATAAATTTTTGAAGTATGTCCTGATTTGATACAGTCATAAAACTTTGCTAGTTTTCATGGATCCAATTCGGATCAGAGCCATAGAAGAAAACATGAAGAAGAAGTTTTGACTCATGAAAGGGAAGTGAGTTTAAGATATCAACTTGATTAATGACCAGGAAGTTCACTTCACAACACACATATTGGCTGAAAAATCACGAGGAAGTGTCAGGCTAATGAAGTACTTGCACTAGTGGTTTCATTTGCTGTGCAATGCGCTAATTGAGTTTAGTACAACTAGGCTGCATATATATGCAAAAAGTTTATGGACGACTGCTACGAGGCTCAGGAATAAGGTACTTTGTTTCACTACACATGGTTAATTCTGACAATTGCGATGTTTGCATGGAGAGAGCCAGAAGATTCCTAGTTCCCTCTGATAGCCTCAGATGTTTATGAATCTACGTGATATGCCTCACTGTGGTATACCACTAAACTAGCACTAGCACATGACAACGAAATGAATTTTGTTATATCATATGGACTTACACATGTTGGTGAGCCAACACATTCACCTTTCAATGAGCCTATACAAACAATATAGCTTTGTCGCGAAGTATAAGGCTGACTGCCATAGAATTTACACACAAGTTTGTAGGGACACAAGGAATACATGACATCCCCTACCATATTTAGTGACAAAAGATGATCTCCTAACACAGATACAACAGTGGCCTGCAGAGTGGATCATTGTGTTGGAGACATAGACTAAGGATACTTCATCAGAGGATGACATGATGCAGTTCGGGGAAGCAAGTGGGAAGGATAAGGATGAGAAAAAATAAGAACAAGAAGAGAAATATGATGAGGGTCACTAGGATCCTCCTAAAGGTGATGAGCAGAAAAAAGAGTCTGAAAAGACAAAGGCAGACCAAGTTGTTGCAGAGAAGAGGAAGGCACATGCCAAAGCTGCCACAAGAAGCAAAAAGAAGAAGAAGGCAGACAAGACAAAGGACATAATGCCAATGGTCCTCATTGATGGGGACTTGGACCAAATTAGGCATAGAATTCAAGAAGCAACAACGAAATCATGGAACAAGTTAGAAGTTCACTACACCACACTTCTAATAGGTGTCACGGAGCACATTGTAGAACTAAAGATATTGGCACAGACTACTAGTGCAGGCAAAGGAAAATATTGGACAGGAAACACCAATAGAGCCTACACTTGCAGCGCAGATAACACCGCTACCTTCGAGAGCCCTGTAGTTTTACTCCACCAATGTATAAAAACAGGCCAAAGAGTGGATATATGTGAACATGAAAATTGCAGTAGTACCACTTCAAAGATTACAAAAGCTTCATCTAGAGATCATAGATGAGTTGAAGCTACGCTAACATCACATTTCATGGTTAAACATTCAGGTAGAAAGAGAGTGGGATTTACTGTAGTAGATGCTTGATCAGGCGATCCAAGAGAGGGATCAGGCAATACAACAACATCAAAAGTTGAAGGAGGTGGTCGAAGCAACATGCGGCTAGATTCTAGAAATTGATGTCCAAGAAGAGGAACCAGTGGAGGACAAGGTCGCGAAGCTCAGCCTTCCAATAAAATAATACAAGGATAAGATCACGGGCGTACAATTTACATATGAGATGAAGATTAATGAGCTACAAATGAAGCTACATCCAACCACACCACAGAAAGTGCTAGAATAGAGGGAGGCTAACCTTAAGGCTACAATCACCGATATCTCTGCATCACTAGAAGATTGTGGGAAGCCATTGGATGAGAGCCTAGAGATTTGGACTTCGATGCAAGAAGATCCAAATGTTATGAAGCTACAAGAGGATATTAAGTAGAAGCAACAAAAGCTGGAGGAAATTCAAGTAACTGTGAGAACCTTACCAACCTGACAAAAGATTGCAAAGGTCAATGAGGGAAATTCCCTCCAGAAGAAGATAGAAGAGCAGAGGAAGGAAGAGTAGGCTTTGACAGAGAGAACTCAACCATGAAAGGATGAAGCTCTCCAAATGTCCCAAGAAGTGGATGAGAAGCTTCAAGAGATTTGAGAGAGAGAGAAAGCAATGATGTAAAATGCTGTAAAACCTGCAACAGAAGCACTACTAGAGGAAGTGCACAACGAAGAGAAACATGTCACAAGAATTCTACAACAGTTAAATATTGCCTACAACAACATTGCAGTGAAGATGAAAGGAAAATCAGTCGAGTGACTTGGGGCGAGTCACATGTGAGTGTTGGGGGCCTATTGGGCATATCCCAACTTGGCATAGAGTTTTGTAAAGGCTTCACATTTTGTGGGGTGGAGGAGTAGTGGAGCACGAAGTAGATCATGCAGTGGAGCATTTTGAATATACCGCGCGGTGTTGTAAGGGCTTCAGGGTGGTGTGAAGCCCCTACGTTTTGTAAAATCTCTGCTATTTTTGTAAGGGGTCAATGGTTTTGGGACCATAGTTTCTTGTTTTAGGGAGTCCATGTTTTGGTCCATGGTATTTTGATATGTAACCCTTCAATGTAATAATATATATAGGGTAAAATAATAAGAAGAGAATCATCAAATCGAACTGATCTAGATAAGTTTTATGGAAAAATTATTTTGATTTGTAATTTGGTAGAGAAGGTGAGGCTCTGCAGCTAAGGGTGCAGAGGCCTGAGTCTGCAACTTAGTGCGCAGACAACCTGCAGCTGAGTGCATAGACAGCCTGTAACTTAGTGCGCAGTCCAAGAACTGTTTGTTGTTCAAAGATTTGTTATATTAAGAAACATTTATTGTGTATGCAACCCTAAAATGGGGTGAACCACGATAAATTAGTGTTTTGATGTGTATATTTGCTTATTATATGTTGTAGAGTAGCAATTATTATAGTTGCATTTTACTTTAGCACAATGATAGTTTATATGGCATGTATAATTGATTAATCAAATGCAGTAAAGTGATTTATAAGTACTAAGAATAAGATAACATAATAATACCACATCTCCCAGTCCCTCAAGGTTGCAAAAACCTGGTTCTGCATCCTCCCATAGTTACTTCGGGTGAGACTACGATCTTCTTGCAGGTTGTTTCCAAAAGGGCCAGTGATCAAGGGTTTTGTTGGTGCACAATATAGATTGAACCTAGGTTAGCCCAAATAAAGCCAAAAATTGGTTCCATTTCCGAGAATGTGATATGTTTGAAGGATACGTGGATGTGGTACCCGTTAAAGTAGGAGATTCAAGACTGGATAGACTTGAATTTTCCGATCAAGAAAATAGAAACCCTCATCTAACATCTGAAGCTTGGTTAAAGAAGTATATTTTTACAGATCAATACGAGATTTTATTCACTTCATTTCTTGTTGAGCTATAAGAGTGGATATCGAGGTTGACTGAAAGGAAGAACTATTTTAAAGGTGAAGAACATACAATGTGGACTCCTCAACTGATACAATGACTCAAGAGCACTGACAATAAAGATTTCAAGGGTTGTTGATTTCTAGATTGATAGCATCTTGGGAGGATGCATTGTTGAGTTCACCGTAGACTCAACCGTGTCCTATAGTGAAGGGAAATGATGATTCTTCAAAGGATCGCAAGGTAAGTATTTAAAATCTCTGAAAATTTGGATTAAGATTCTTTTGTGTGAAAAGGGAGTTTTATGGATGAAATCAGATTGCTAGTTTACTTACGTTTGGAAGAAGAGAGAATAAATTTGAGCAAGAGATCAGAGTAACACGAAGTGGAAAGAGATATAGATTAGATACCAGAAAGAGATCTCATGGATAGGAACCGAAGACCTTTGTAGATACTGATTATAGTCCCCTTTTAATTGAATCTGAAAGTGAAAGAGAAGAAACCCACCCTGATAACCCCCAGGTAACTTCGTTGTATTCACCCTCCCAGCCTGACATTTCACAGAAGCTAGAATCCAGTAATAGTCAAGGTGTTTTTGGCTTTCCTCCTCCCCCTACCCATCCTACCCCCATCCTCCTCACGTTAATCCTCCCTCTCCCCCTCCCCCTCCAAGAAGAATTACGTCTGACGATATTAAGCTACATGTTTTCAAAGGAACTAGATTAGAGGATCCATAACACTTTTGGTTTTTATGTGAAGTTGTATGGATAGTGAAGCAGATCAATGATGAGAATATAAAGAGAACAAAAATAGTTACGATGTTCTGAGATAGAGAATTGACATGGTATATGAAGTATTCAAATAATCATAACAAAACATTTGCAGATATTAAAGCAACACTAATAAAAGACTTTAAGAAGCCGAAGCCCGAGTCGCAGTGCACCACTGAGATGAAAGAAATCAAACAAAAACCTATTGAGTCCATTTAGGAGTTTTATCATATATTTAAGGTGTTATTGGATCAACTAAGCTTCGACATAGGTTTGTAGCAACTTCAATATTGCTTTATAGCTATGCTGCACAACATATCAGATTGCCATTGATGCAACAAAATACAAAAAATCAAGCCAAAGTTCTACATATTGCGATGAAATTGGAAGCTCTGCCTATAGGAGATACTAATGCAAGCGTGCAACATAATCAAAATCAACTAGAGAACCTAACGCTACAGGTACAATACATCAAGAAAAACAAATAATTTAGAGAAGAAGTGCATATGGGAGGTCCATTCTAAAGAAAAATTCCCTATTTTCAGAAATTACATGGATGGTGGGGCATCAAATCCCTTGAATGCAGGATCTAGTCTGTGGTAATAAATATGTAATACTAGAGGCCAACATCATTTAGAAGGTTTCTACTTATTACAGAAATATGTACAAAATCCAAGGAGTCTATATTGCAAATTCTGTAAATAAATCAGACATGATGAGAATAATTGTTGGGCTTACAAACTAATTATGGAGCATAGTGTTGACGCTTATAGAATGCAATCTAAAGAGAATTGACATGAGGAAAATTGAAAACATGGTGGTCAAGGAGGTTAGCAAGGAAGAGGTTTAGGTGGTGGAGCTAATCGAGGACTTGGACAGATCATTTGCTATAACTGCGGCCAACCAGGTCATTGTGCGGGAGACTTTTAGAACTACACAACGACATGTAAGTGCTATAAATTATTTTACCATGTAATTGAAGAATGTCCTGTACTTATGGTGGGAATGCAAGAAAAAAGGAATCAACAATCGGAACATAATATTCAATTGATGACTGCGTTGTGGTCACAACCACCACGCTATTGAAATCTGCTCTGGTAGCAAATTTGAATGGGTCCCCTAGAAGTTTGATCTTTCATCTCTCCAAATGATCTATTTTTATCCCAAGGATTTTAACTCTCTGCTGAGTCAAATCTTCGATTCTTAATGGCTAATACCCCCTTGAATAAGTCTCCGCGACATGATTCATTTATAACCCAGTCTAGCCCTTCATTCATATCCTTCATCGGGACTTTTTCAATCCTCATAAACATTCATCGTACTCTATGCGCGCACATATAATCATCCCCACTCTTTACTATGGGTGTTATGGACTCAACCCTAAAAAACCTTCTATCACGCGTGTATTTCCTTTATAACACTTTTGTAATAGAGACACCCTCCAAGCATATGTAACTTACCCTTTCTGCGCTTTTTCAGTCTTTATATATTTCTTGATGCCTGCCTTTATCACTATCGCAATCTCTCAAGTTCCGCGGTTACACTGCGCCTTCCCCTCTTGCATTCGATATATGATGACCTTTCGGACCCCGAATGCAATTAATCGTATCTATATCTTATCAGGTCCACCATTACATCACTTATTGCAATCACTTGCCAACCCCCCATCACATATCGCAATCGCGCTTCATTGAAACCCAAGGTCAATTCACTCGCCATTGAAACATTGCGATGCGACATTTGTTAAAGCTTCTCCACCATTGATCAGAGAATATGATCCAATGGACAACCGATCGCATTGCATATCACAATTGGTGGAACCTGAGGCCCATACACAAGGTGTTCCGTGATATGGCAGACCCGCCGATATTATTAACCATAATCCATATACTTTTCGGGTTTGGAGCCCATCGCAAATCACAATCAGCAGAATTCAAAGGCTATACATAAGGCACGATGCGATACAACAGACCCAATGGAATTATCAAACATAACACATATATTTTTGGGTCCGGTTCTGCCATCACAATATTGGAGTTTGACAGTTCAATAAGCCCGATTCCTCTCCACTGAAACGATGCAATGCGATAGTGTTTCATGGACCCGATAGGATATGGGTTTCCATCTATAATATTTCAAGTCCATATTTCGGATCCAGTTCTGTGTTATGCACCAATTTTCAATGTAAATCGAATTTATGCTTTCGGGACTTAATTAATGCATGAATTGAAAACCCAGGGCTGACCCATTGTTAACACGACTTAATAAATAAAATGAAACACGCCAGATCTATTAAAAATCAAAGATGTCAAAGGCAAACTGATATTCTTCTAATACACAGCGTGATGCGATATGGTGGACCCGCTGGATTATTAAACGCCACACATATATTTTCGGGTCCGGCCAATCGCAAATCACAATTGGTGGGACCAAGGGTGATGTTGCATGTGACTACCCACTGCAATGTGAAATTGTGACTTGATCACATTGCAATGTTGGCTGAACTAGGGGCCGATTCTTTCACACTTGTTCCTTTTGATTTTATAAAAGCTTTATTGAGGGCAAGATGTGTTTTTTAGGCATGTTTGTCATATTTTTCATAATCATAGCTAATATGAACTATTTCTGTAGGCAAGGACCAGGAGAAGAAAGTCGAATTCGAGTGGACCTGATAACAGATAAATGCGGTTTATATCAAGATGACACCTCTGTGCCACTGATGTCAATATGGAAAAGACATACTCTACAAGAAAGGGATATGAACTGCCATAATGCATAATGGAGACACGATTTATGTTTAGTGGAAGCACTCATGACAATGCTGATCCATCAAGATGTCATTTCTTCCAGATGCACCTTAAAGCATGCCAGATGTGGGATGATGAGCACAATGTCTTCAGTTTCCTTCAGGAAATGATAGGGAATAATACCCACTACATACAGGTGTAGGGAGATGACACGTAGTCATGCTCTCTTAATCGAAATCCTTTCATTTCCCTAGAAAATAAAAACGCCCTAGAAAATGTAGCCTCAAGGTGTTAGTAGTCTGATGGACCATTCTACATCCGTATATTTAATTTGTATATTGAATAAGCTGGGAAGATGAAGGGTCAGGGTGATACAGAGAGTCAATTTCTTCCTACATAAGTATTACCTCCAGAGATGGAGTGAGGACTTTTTTTTGGTAGAAGAGGGGTCGATTTTATTATGCTAATAAAAAAGATCGTTTTAGTAAAAAAGAAGCATATTTTTCATATTCATTTCCCTTTTCTTTTATGTTTGGAATTAGGGTGTTGCAATTGGCATGAGGATATATGTGTTTTGTTTTTGTGCACATTGATAACAAACAGTTCATGACTAGTCTTGGTTATTCAAATATAATTTGTTTCCATGGTTAATTCATGAGCGGTCGCTGATTTGAAACATTGTTAAACATCAGTTGCAATTTTTATTTGCATGGAAAGGAATGTGTATTCCTGTATGAGTAATTAGATTGCAATTAAGATTTAATACAACCTTATTCATCTATGAACCAGTAATTGATTCATTTGGACTTGAAATCTTTATATGATGTTTAATCTCTTTTTGTTATGCTTGTGTAGGATAGATTAGAATAGTTAGGACTAGCATAAGTAGTTAGAATCAATAAATAGGATTTGATACATATAGGTTACCTATTCTTTTGTTGATTTAATGGAAGTCTTCGTCCAGGGAGCAATCTTTCAACACCTATAACAGTTTACGGGGTCCTTTAAAACCCATCAGAACTATCCATTCCAAATGAAAGCAAATGTAATTGGGGTCTGCAACCAGGTTGGTTCCCCTTGTTGGCATAGGAAATATTCACAATGTCAACAAAATTGGTGCTAGAAGGAGGGCCTGAACCGCCATCCACAACTTTTCATTATTTCATCTATAAATGTCATGCATGGATTCGAAAAGATTAATGCATGGATCATAAAGGTTCAAAAGATCATTCCACCCATTTCGAAGAGCTTCATTTTGAAGAAGCAGAGATCCCTCTAAGTCCCTTGTTTGGTTTACCCAAAGAAGAGAGACTGTGGGAGTATCCTGTCACTCAGGAACAACTAGTCAGAGTACTTACTCAGGCTTACGCTCATTCCCTCTCTCAGCTCCCCAACTTTCACTCTTTACCTCCAACAACTAAAAGAAAGCCAAGGATCTGTTCCATAAATAAAGGGACATCTGCAACCCCTTCTCTTGAAGATATTGTGCTAGAGTCCTTGAAAAGTATCAACACTCCTTGGGAAGAAATTCATAAGGATCCACTCTTTGAAGGTAATTCCTAGCTCGATTTGGGAAATTCTAACAAAGAACGGCTCGAAGAAACCTTCAGCCATAACCTCCCTATCCATAATATGGCTAACATTCCCCCTCCAGGTGGGAATCTGCATCTACCGCCTCCTCCGGGTGGGAATCAACCCCCACCTCCTCTGGGAGCACTCCCTCCCTAGCTTACACAGGATGCTGTAGCCGTACCTGGGCAACAACATCCCTTACCCAAGAACACAGAAAGAGTATTGCCTAAATTTGACCCTGAGCGGGGAGACAATGTTGATAACCATATTCACTCTTTATCCCTAGCCGTGTGCATGTTGGGGGTAACTGATGAGGATGTGGTATGTTGCTTGTTCCCTTTTACTCTGATTGGTAGGACTTCCACATGGTGCTTTAGCTTGAGAATAGGATTGATCACCTCATTGGGTTCCTTTTAGCAGGCCTTCTTACACAAGTTTGACGATGATAAAACACATGCAACCTTTGTTTTAGAACTATCTCTTTTAAAAATGGAATCCAAATAAAAGGTCAAGGATTTTAACATCTGGTTCAACACTTTTTTCAACAGAATCCAAACTAACGCTAGATCTACTGATGAGGTGCTCATGGAATTATACATCACTGCTCTCCTTGTCCCTACTACGATGTGGGTCAAGAGAAGTAACGCACAAACCTTACAAGGTGCTATCAATGAAGCAATAAAAGTCAATAATGAAATGATCAGTCTCACAACATGTCATTATACGACCGAAGGAAAGAAAGCCCCGAGTCATCCAAGAAGAATAATGGGAGTGATAACAAAGTGGCTGAGGGCAAAGAAAGGGACATCATAGATGTGGAAGGTTTGCATCGGATCATTAAGAAATTAACGAACATAGTCATCAATATGAAAAGAAATTTTGGAGAGAGTACAAGTGGAAATGGAGGAGATTATAACAACAGAAAAATCCTTCAATCCTTTTTATCGGAAGAAGACAAAAGGTGGTCATGGTCAACTTGCATTGCCTGCTCCACTCAATGAAGGGAATTTAAATATGGAAGAGCTAGCTCTTATCAGATTGATCCTTAACAAAGAAGAACCTTTAGTGGAGCTGGAGCCAGACAAGAAAATGAGGAACAATACCAAGTAGAAGAGCCCTTGGATGAAGAATATTAAATCAATGTACTGTGGGATTTCTATACAAATGAGAACGATGACAACGAAGGAGATAGTATGGAAGAAATCCACACTAATGAAATCCACACATGAAGTAAAGGGCCACTTTATAGTGTGATGAAGCCTGTAGACCAGACAAAGAAAGATGTTCACCCTTTGAAGGCATCTGCTCCCAAAGTTCCTATTGAGAAGGGTAGGCCTAGTAGTTAGCCCAAGAATACTCCAGTTGCAAACTATCTAGAGAAAGAGAATAAATCTCCGACTGCAATGAAGGTGACTCAAAATGGTAAACTCCTACTTAAGAATGGAAAAAATAGTATGTTTACTCTACCCTACCCTATTTATAACATTGATTACAATATTGTGGATGATCTTAAGAAATATTGAGCTAATATCACATACTTTGATTTGTTAAAGTTAATGGAGCAAAGAGATTTGCTGTTGAAAGCTATGAGTGAACATAATTGCAAATCTCCCACTATTCTAAATAGCCAAATCAAGAAGTCGACATCCAGACTTGTTAGTAACCCCAGTATAGCCCAAACACCACTAGCCATGGAAGCCACTCTGTCAAAAAGGAATCGAACCCCCCAAGATGTCAGTGCAGCCATGATAGGAAGGAAATAAAAATCCATGAATCCACCTTTCCTTATCACATTTGAAATCTTCAACATGAACGTATACTATTGCCTGGTAGATTTTGGTACCTCGTCCACTGTTATGCCTTACGCTGTTGCTAAATGTCTTCATGCAATGCTCGAGAAAACTGGACCTCGAATGACGCAACTAGACAGAACGAATTTAAAAGTAATTGGAGAATTGAAAGATGTGTTGATTTGGATGGCTGCTAAACCACAGTACACACAAGTCATTGACATAGTTGTAGTCAACATACTGAGGCTTATGAATGCTGCTCAGTAGGGGCTGGTCAAAAAAACTGAATGGATATTTCTCAACTGATTGGTCCCATCTCTTGCTGCCTTATAAGGGAAAATGGGATATGATGAGAGTTGATTGAGAAATATACATGAAATATGTGGTGACATAACTAAACGACCCCAATGAACCTGTAATTTTTACCAACTCTATCCTTGGGAATTATAGTTTCAATGTTTGTGCCATGGAAACCTATTTTGGAGAATTCCATGCAGAGATAATTGAAGAAATTGCAATAAACACACGGTTGGAAGCTATTCTCCGTAGTCCAACTAATGAGCCATCCTGTAATATAATAGATGATAAAACTAATTTCATAGGAAGCAGGTCATTTGACGTAACATTAGACTTTATATTTTGGACACTCTATTTTGATGGCTCTAACTGCCTTGAAGGTGCAGGTGCTGGGAGCATTCTCATTGACCCACAAGGGAACCAACATTTGATGGCTAGCCGGTTGGAGTTCGCATGCACCAAAAACATGGTAGAATACGAAGGCTTGTTGTAGGGCCTAAAGAAATCCATTGATATGAAAGTAAAAAATATTAAAGTCTTTGGTGACTCACAAATAATTGTGGACTAGGTAAGGAAAAGGATACACTGCAATTCGCCACACCTGGTAAGATACCAACATGAGGTATGGAGCTTAATTGAAAATTTTGATTCTTTTAATATCACATACATACCTCGAGGGAAAAATCAAGATGCTGATCTGATGGCTAGTGTGTCTTCAAAATTTTTGCCTCACCTTAGATTAAACAAGAATAAATATTATCTTGAATTATTTTTCAGACAATCTGTACCTGATAACATCTCAAATTGGCTGGTATTCGAAGGTGACGAGCAAATCCTTGAGTTCCTGCTTGCGAGAATACATTAAAAAATGCACTCATTGATGAAAAAGAGCATGACAGGCTTATGAATGAGAGTGAAGATAAGGAAAAATATCAGTCCAATTCCCAAGTCAGTTGTCGAGATGGAGCACTTGTATGACCTGCATGATAAATTTAAGAAGCCGACTAACTACAAAACGCATATCTCATCCATGAAGTATGAATTGGTCAACCTTGGAACCAAAGAAGACCCAAAAATTGTTAATTTGGGCTTGGGATGCTCTCCACGAGAAAAAGGATACATTTATTAAGCTGTTTAAAGAGTACAACGATGTCTTTGCATGGACATATGACAACTTAAAAACTTTCGATACCAATGTTATGAAACATGTGATTCCGTTGGAGAAGGATGTTAGGCCATACCAACAAAAGCTTCCCAAGATGCATCCAAGCCTGGAACCATTGGTGAAGAAATAATTAAACAAAATGCTCGACGCCAAAAACATTTTTCTTGTAAGACACACCCACTGGGTAGCCAATCTCGTGCCAGTAAGAAAGAAAAATGGAGACATCAGATTATGTATCGATTTCAGAAACCTGAAGAAAGCATCGCAGAAAGATAAATATCCAGTCCCTTCTATGGAACACATTCTTCAGTGCGTTTCTGGGTCTGAAATGTCGTCCCTATTGGATGGTTTTTCGGGATATAATAAAGTGTTGGTATCAAATGAGGATCAACTTAAAACAAACTTCAACACTAAATGGAGCACTTACGCATACCGTAAAATGTCGTTTGGGCTTATTAATGTGAGCGCCACATTTCATAAAGCTATGGATATAGCTTTCTGAGGATTTATTAATAGATCCGTAGTAGTGTACATGGATGAAATTATTGTGTATTCATATCGCAAAAGGGATCATGTTTATTACCTGAAACATATTTTCGAGAGATGCCGAAGATACATAATATCGTTCAATCCCAAGAAGAGTGTCTTCGCAGTTACAGAAGGGAAACTACTGGGTCATATCCTCTCTAAAGAAGGGATTGTTATTTATCTTGGAAGAATAGAGACCATTATGAGAATACAACCCCCTGCAAATATAAAGGCAATGCAATCTTTCTTTAGGAAAATTAATTTCGTTAGGAAATTTGTTTTAGGTTTCAGAGAAATAGTGCACCCCATGCAGCTAATTATGAAGAAAGATGTTGTGTATAGGTGGAGCGATGAAGCTAAGAAATCGTTTCAGCAAATTAAAGAGGCCATCGCAGAACCTCCTGCGTTGGTCACTCCCAATTTCAACAAGGAATTCCTCTTGTACACTTTCGCTTCTAATGTTTCATATGCCGCAATCCTCACCCAAAAAATTGATGATGGTAATGAATTCCCTATTTCTTATATGAGCTCTAATCTCCAGGGAGCATAAATGAACTACCCAGAAGTGGAGAAACAAGGTTTTGTGGTTTTTACCGCCGTAAAACATTTCCGCCCTTATTTATTAAAGGCTAGGACTAAAGTAATTATTCGCCACCCTGCTGTGAGAGCCCTCTTCATGCATAAAGAAATGGGTGAATGAAGAGGGAATTGGATAACCGCACTTCAAGAATACGACCTTGAGATTAAGCGATCAAAGATAGTTTGAGGGCAGAGATTGTGTGAGATCACAGCAAAAGCCTTGGCTGATAAAGAAGGGGCATTCGAAGAACCAGAAGCATAGAGCATATAGAATGCAAAAGCAGAATCTAGGGAGGATCCCCTATGGATTAATGAGACACTGATGTGTGAGCGCGAAATGTCGGAAGTCCCTTTGGACCCTGAGTCATGGTATTACGAGATACACTTTTATTTAACATGGGGATCATGTCCTGAGCACATGGATGCATCAAGAAGGAGAGCACTCAGATTGAAATCTAATCAGTATCACTTGGCCAATGACACATTATAAAAAAAAATTATGATGGAGTTCGGCTGAAGTGTTTTGAAAAGGATGATGTTGATCATGTCTTAAAAGAAATGCACGACGGCCCACCAGGTGGTCACTATGGAGGAGAGACCACTGCTCACAAAATATTAAGAGCTAGATATTATTGGCCCACAGTGTTCAGAGACTCGCATGCCTACACTTGGAATCGCAAGGTATGTCAAATTATCGTAGGATGAGAAAGAAAGCCAGCCGTTCCCCTCAGTCCCACTATGATTTATCACCCGTTCCAGTAATGGGGCCTCGATGTCATAGGTGAGATCACTCCAAACTCTTCACAACAACATAAACATATACTCATGGCAACCGGCAGGAAACTCCCCATACTTCCTCATCTACGGACAGGAAACCATCTTGCATCCTAAGGTTACCCTTCCCTCTTTATAGCTCTCCCAAGCTTCGAGAGGGACCCCTTCAGCCTTACTTCAAAAAGGATCAACCAACTGGTGCAGTTGGAGGAATTGAGAGATAAAGCTAGAAATAAATTTAGAAATCACCAAATGATTATGAAGAGATGGTTTGATCTCCATCTGGTAGGAGATAAAGATTACCAATTAGGAGATTTAGTCTTGAAATGGGATAAGTTGAGTGAGCCAAAAGGTAGACACACAAAATTCCAACACTTATGGCTAGGCTCGTTCCAAGTTGAAGAAAAAATCAGTCAGGGAACTTACAAATTGAAAAATTTACAGGGAGAAACTGAAAAACTCCCTGTTAATGGCCAACATCATAAGAGATACTTCCAGTAGCCACCACATGGTGGTTACCCCATGAGTAGGTTAGGATTCATTTTATTTTGCTGTTAGCTTAGTTACATTTTCGTCTTGTCCGTTCCTATTTTACGCAAGGTTTATTTTCCTTTTGTTTTGAATTTCATTCCTTTTCAGCCAATTGATTTTGGTCCTTCAGTCTCATTTTCACCTTTATAACCCTCTTCAGATTACCCTCATTCCCCACCTTCAGTTTTTTCCTCCCTTAGTAACCTACTGATGAGTCTACCAATCCTAAATTCATCGTTAGCTTGCAAATCAAACAAACTTTCAATGAGCCTATGAGAACTGGAAAATCAGCAGTGAAATTCGAATCAGAGCCACTCATTGGCCTTTGTTGGGAACGAGGTAGGATCTGTTGATAACTTGGATACTCAGAGCATGTAGGGGCATATTTATAAAACGAAAAAATGTGTAACCACATCTGGATTGGCATGGCGGAACGCTGCATTTTTAAAATCCCATCCAGACCTAGCTTATACTTGTCTATAAGGTTTACAATCATTCTCCATTGGTTCCATCCACCACACTAAAATTTCTAATATTTGGCATGTACAAGTAAAACTCCTTTCATGGGCTAAGATCACTGTCACTTACACTGTGGCAAATCCAACTGTGCTCTAGTCCTTGTGCTTAAAATTGGAAGGACTTATTTAAAATAAAAGCAAATGTCGAGTCCTTGTGCTAATTTGGAAGGACAGGTTGTTTGGGTAGCCGGTTGGAGTAGGGACTGTTGCTGGACTTGTACTAGTTGACATAGCAAGGCCAACCTTGCTTAAGCAGTTTAAACATATGGCATGATCCATGATTGCACCCCATTCAATCGTATGAAAGTAAAGAACTAAAATTCTTACATAAAGTGCAGATAAACATATATATATATCAAGTTTGATGAGTGATAAAGAGTTGAGGTACACAGCTAAACAAGTATTGACAGACTAGTGATGGCCCCGAAAGGATTTTGAAAGTAGAAAACAGGTAAATGAAGGTCAATAAATCCCATAATACGACCATTGGAGAATGCCTGTCAAAACCCTATCAGTAAGTAGAAGCTATTTGTTTTTATCTCGCCTGAAGTGATTAATGCTGAAGTGGAACCCATGCCTGTTTGTCTATACAGTTTGCATTTCAAGTTTATCTTATTACCTTGATGTTCTATTGATTGAAGGCTTATTTGGTAACAAAGATAACTGGTTAGCTCAGTGGTTCACCATTTGTTGTGGTCACAACTACTACCCTATTAAAACTTGCTCTGGTAGAAAATTTGAATGGGTCCCCTAGAAGTTTGATATTTCTTCCCTTCGAATGATCTGTTTTTATTCCGGGGATTTTAACTCTCTGCCGAGTCAAATCTTTGATTCTTAATGGTTAAGACCCCCATGAATAAGTCTTTGCAACATGATTCATTTATAACCCAGTCTAGCCCTTCATTCATATCCTTCATCGAGTCTTTTTCAATCCTCATAAACATTCATGGTACTTTATGCCCGCACATATAATCATCCCCACTGTTTACCATGGGTGTTATTGACTCAACCCTCACAAACCTTCTATCGTGCCTTTATTTATTTTATACACTTTTGTAATAGAGACACCTTGCAAGCATATGTAACTTACCCTTTCCGCGCTTTTTCAGTCTTTATACATTTCTTGATGCCTACCTTTATCACTATCACAATCTCTCAAGTTCCGTAGTTACACTGAATTTCCTCTCTTGCATCCGATATGCGATGACCTTCCGGACCTCGAATGAAATTAATCTCATCTATATCCTATTAGGTCTGATGTTACATCGCTTATCGCAATCACTTTCCAATGCCCCATTGCATATCGCAATCGCGCTTCATTGAAACCCAAGGTCCATTCACTCACCATTGAAACATTGGGATGCAAAATTTGTTAAAGCTTCTACACTGTTGATCAAAGAATATGATCCAACAGTCAACCGATCGCATCACATATCACAATTGGCAGAACTCATGGCCCATACACAAGGCATTCCGCGATATGGTGGAACTGCCGATATTATTAACCATAACGCATATACTTTTCGGGTCCGGAGCCCATCGCAAATCGTAATCGGTAGAATTCAAAGCCTATACATAAAGCACAATGTGATACAATGGACTCGACAGAATTATCAAACATAACACATATATTTTCAGGTCCGCTTCCACCATTGCAATATTAGAGTTCGGCAGCTCAATAAGCCCTGTTCCTCTTCACTGAAACGATGTGATGCTATGGTGTTTTGCAAACCTGATAGGATATGGGTTCCCGTCTATAATATTTCAAGTCCAGATTTTGGATCCAATTATGTGTTATGCACCAATTTTCAATGTAAATTGGATTTATGCTTGCGGGACTTAATCAATGCATGAATTAAAAAACCAGGGCTAACCCGCTGTTAAAACGACTTAAGAAATAAAAGGAAACACGCCAGATCTATTAAAACTCAGAGATTTCAAAAGAAAACTGATATTCCTCTAATACACAGCGTGATGCGACATGGCAAACCCGTCGAGATTATTAAATGCCACAAATATATTTTCGGAGCTGCCAATTGCAAATCGCAATTGGCAGGAATAGGGGTGATGTTGCGTGTGATTGCCCGCTGCGATGTGCGGTTGTGGCTTGATCACATTGCAATCTTGGCTGAACCAGGGGCCAATTCGTTCACACTTGTTCCTTTTGATTTTATAAAAACTTTATTGAGGGTAAGATGTGTTTTTTAGGCATGTTTGTCATATTTCTCATAATCATAGCTAATATGAACTATTTTTGTAGGCAAGGACCAAGAGAAGAAAGGCGAATTTGAGTGGACCCGATAATAGATAAATGCGATTTATATCAAGAAGACACCTCTACGCCACCGATGTCAATATGGCAAAGATATACTCTACAAGAAAGGGATACAAACTGCCATAGTGCATAATGGAGGCACGCTCTATGTTCAGTGGAACCACTCATGACAACGTTGATCCATCCAGATGTCATTTCCTCCAGATACACCTTAAAGCATGCCAGATGTGGGATGATGAGTGCAGTGTCTTCAGTTTCCTTCAGGAAATGATAGGGAATAATGTTCGCTCCATACAGGTACAGGGAGATGACATGCAATCACACTCTCTTAATCAACATCCTTTCATTTCCCCCAGAGGATAAAAACACCCCAACAGATGTAGCCTCAAGGTGTCAGTAGTCTTAGGGACTGTTCTACATCTGTATATTTAAATTGTATATTGAATAAGCCAGGAAGATGGAGGGTTAGGGGGATACAGAGAGTCAATTTCTTCCTGCATAAGTGTTACCTTTGAAGATGGAGTGAGGACCTTTTTTTGGTAGAAGAGGGGTCAATTTCATTATGCTTATAAAGAAGATTATTTTGGTCAAGAAGAATCCTATTTTTCAGATTCATTTCCCTTTTCTTTTATGTTTTGAATCACGGTGTTGCGATTGGCATGAGGATATATGTGTTTTGTTTTTGTGCACATTGATAACAGACAGTTCATGACTAGTCTTGGTTATTCAAATATAATTTGTTTCCATGGCTAATCCATGAGCAATCGTTGATTTGAAACATTGTTAAACATCGGTTACAAGATTTATTTATATGGAAAGGAATGTGTATTCCTGTATGAGTAATTAGATTGCAATTAATATTTAATATAACGTTGTTCATCTGTGAACCAGTAATTGATTCATTTGGACTTGGAATCTTTATATGATGTTTAATCTCTTTTTGTTATGCTCCTGCAAGATAGATTAAAATAGTTAGGACTAACATAAGTAGTTAGAATCAGTATAGATAGGATCAGATACATATAGGTTAGCTATTCTTTTGTTGATTTAATGGAAGTCTTCCTACGGGGAGCAATATTTCAACACCTATAATAGTTTACGGGGTCCTTTAAAACCCGTCGGAACTAGCTATTCCAAACGAAAGCATATCTAATTAGGGTCTGCAATCAGGTTGGTTCCCCTTGCTGGTGTAGCGAATATTTGTAGCGTCAACAAAATTGGCACTAGAAAGAGGGCCTGAACCGCCATCCACAGCTTTTCATGATTTCATCTATAAGGGTCGCGCATGGATTCGAAAAGATTAATAGATGGATCGTAAAGGTTGAAAAGATCATTACACCCATTTCAAAGAGCCTCATTTCGAAGAAGCAGAGATCCCACTAAGTCTTATGTTTGGATCACCCAAAGAAGAGATACTGTGGGAATATCCTATCACCCAAGAACAACCAGTCAGAGTATTTACTCGGGCTTACGCTCGTTCCCTCTCTCAAATCCCCATCTTTCACTCTTTACCTCCGACAAATCCATAAACAAAGAGACATTCGCAGCCCCTTCTCTTGAAGATATTGTGCTAGAGTCCTTGCAAAGTATCGACACTCCCTGGGAAGAAATTCCTGAGGATCCACTCTCTGAAGGTAATTCCTGGTCGGATTTGGGAAATTCTAACAAAGAACGGCTCGAAGAAACCTTCAACCAGAACCTCCCTATCCATAATATGGCTAACATTCCCCCTCCAGGTGGGAATCTGCCTCTACTGCCTCCTCCATGTGGGAATCAACCCCCACCTCCTACGGCAGCACTCCCTCCCTATCTTACACAGGATGCCGTAGCGGTGCCTGGGCAACAGCATCCCTTACCCAAGAATGTAGAAAGAGTATTGCCTAAATTCGACCCTGAGTGGAGAGACACTGCTGATAACCTTATTCACTCTTTCTTCCTAGCCGTGGACATGTTGGGGGTAGCCGATGAGGATGTGGTATGTCACTTGTTCCCTTTTACTCTGATTGGTATGGCTTCGACATGGTACTTTAGCTTGAGAATAGGATCGATCACCTCATGGGGTGCCTTTCAATAGGCCTTCTTAGACAAGTTTGGTGATGATAAAACACCTGCAACCTTAGTTTTAGAACCATCCCGTTCAAAAATGGAAGCCAAAGAAAAGGTCAAGGATTTTAACATCCGGTTGAACACTTTGTTCAACAGAATCCCGACTAATGCTAGACCTACTGATGAGGTGCTCATGGAATTATAAATCACTTCTCTCCCTGTCCCTACTGTGATGTGGGTCAAGAGAAGTAACAAAAAAACCTTACAAGGTGCTATCGATGAGGCAATCAAAGTCAAGAATGAAATGATCAGTCTCAGAACATGTCATTATACGACTGAAGGAAACAAAGCCTCTCAGTCATCCAAGAAGAATAATGGGAGTGATAACAAAGTGGCCAAGGGAAAAGAAAGGGACACCACAGATGTTGAAGGTTTGCATCAAATCATTAAGAAATTGACGAACACAGTCATCAATATGAAAAGGAATTCTGGAGAGAGTACACGTGGAAATGGAGGAGATTATAACAACAAAAAATCCTTCAAACCTTTTTATCGGAAGAAGACAAAAGGTGGTCATGGTCAACTTGTGTTTCCTACTCTAGTCAATGAAGGGAATTTAAAAATGGAAGAACTGGCTCTTATCGGATCACTCCTTAACAAAGAAGAACCTATAGTGGAGCTGGAGCTAGAAAAAGAAAATGAGGAAGAATACCAAGTAGAAGAGCCCTTGGATGAATAATCTCAAATCAATGTACTATGGGATTTCTATAAAAATGAGAACGATGACAACAAAGGAGATAGTACGGAAGAAATCCACACTAATGAAATCCACACACGATGTAAAGGCCCACTTGCGGGTGTGATGAAGCCTATAGACCAGACAAAGAAAGATGTTCGCCCTTTGAAGGCATCCACTCCCAAAGTTCCTATTGAGAAGGGTAGACCTAGTGGTGAGTCCAATAATACTCCAGTTGCAAACTATCTAGATAAAGAGAATACATCTCCGACTACAATGAAGGTGACTCAAAATGGTAAACTCCCACCTAAGAATGGCAAAACCTGTATGTTTACTCTGCCCTACCCTATTTATAACATTGATTACAATATTGTGGATGATCTTAAGAAATCTCGAGCTAATATCACATACTTTGATTTGTTAAAGTTAACGCAACAAAGAGATTTGCTATTGAAAGCTATGAGTGAACGGAATTGCAAATCTCCCACCATTTCAAATAGCCAAATCAAGAAGTCAGCATCCAGACCTATTAGTACCCCTAGTACAGACCAAACACCACCAACCATGGAATCCACTCTGTCAAAAATGAATCGAACCCCCCAAAATGTCAGTGCAATCATGATAGGAAGGAAATAAAAATCCAAGACTCCACCTTTCCTTATCACGTTTGAAATCTTAAACATGAACGTATTTAATTGCCTGGTAGATTTTGGTGCCTTGTCCACTATTATGCCTTACGTTGTTGCTAAAAGACTTCATGCAATGCCCAAGAAAATTGGAACTCGAATTATGTAACTGGATAGAACAATTGTAAAAGTAATTGGAGAATTGAAAGATGTGCTCATTCGGATGGCTGCTAAACCATAGTACACACAAGTCATTGACATAGTGGTGGTCAACATACCCGAGGCTTATGGAATGTTTCTTAGTAGGGACTGGTCAACAAAACTGAATGGATATTTCTCAACTAATTGGTCCTATCTCTTACTTCCTCAGAAGGGAAAAGGGGATATGTTGAGAGTTGATCGAGAAAGATACATGAAGTATGAGGTGACGGAAACAAATGGCCCCAATGAACCTGTAATGTTTACCAACTCTATCCTTGGGAATTATAGTTTCAATGTTTGTGCCATGGAAACCTGTTTTGGAGAATTCCATGCAGAGATAATTTAAGAAACTACAATAAACACACGGTTGGAAGCTCTTCCCCGTAGTCCAACAAATGCGCCATCCTGTAATATAATGGATGATAGAACTAATTTCGTAGGAAGTGTTAACACTCAAATTTTCGTTAGAAGTTATTGGAAAGAAGGAAAGGGTCCAAGGTAACTACAAACCAATCTTTTAGACTCAGGTTCTAGCCAACCTAAGTCCAAAGAGGGCTTTCTCTTTATGATTTAGCTATGTCTTGATATGATATTAGGCTAGCTATTAATGTTCGGTAAGGTTGTTTTGTTTGAGAGTGGTAGAGCTTTGAAACAAATGGGCAAAATAGGCTTCTAGGCCATTGGGATATGGAGTCAATCAGGGATAATTCACTGGATCAAGTCAGATTGTTGAGGTATGAGTTCAACAGGCAGGGTAGCTGAATAAAAACAAACTTTGGGGCTTGAATGGATGATAGTTATTCTCAAAACTGGAGGGTAATTAAGAATCCTCAAGTTAGGATTAGAAAGAGGAAAGGAAGATAGGTCAAGTAGTAGAGGGCAATTAAGAATCCTATACCAGAGACCTATTAGAGAAAACTACAGTGATAGAGGAGCAATTAAGAATTCCTTTATCGAGATAGTTTAGAAGAAAACATATAATTGGTAGGTTGTTGATAGCAGAGAGCAATAAAGCTAATTCTGATATAATTTAACTATTTTACCATTTAGATTTCAGATGCATGAAACATTGAAACATATACAAAACACATAAAATCACAAGGATAGAATACTTATTTGCAATTATACTGCACGAGAATCTGATGAAATATCCTCAACTTTCATTCCTTTTCCAACAAAAAATGCAGTTTTGAGTACAAAAGCTTTCTTAGCTTGATAGCATAGATTTATAAAGATGTCATAGAATCCACACAAAATACTTCAAATGAAGAAGTATTTATACTAATTCTAAACTGAAATATCTTGAAAAAATATCAAGATTGATTTAACAAATATCTTCAACTGTTTTACATTAGTAGAACTTAAACAAAGGACATTCAAAACTAATGAATCTATTTGAAACTGTGTTTATGGATTTATGGTGACAAAGAAGAGAGTCTAATTTCATAGCAACTCTTAAGTGATGATGAGGCTGCCCAGTCACTAACTGCACCCTTCCTTTGTGCATTCTGCCCCAGAAATTCTGCAAACTTATGGTCCAATGATATGCTTGTATATATCAGTCCGATATAGATATGTATTTAAGTATGGGGGATTACGCAGTGCATTATATTAGATATCATTTTGGGATTCAACTGCGTTAAGTAAGTCATTCAAATGTATGACCATTTCCATGAGAGGTAGTCGTAGCTGACTAATTTCTCATGATTTTTGAATAGTTCACTTAGCACTCAT
>APFE030149948.1:23062-57572 GCA_000404065.3 Pinus taeda | reverse complement strand
AAGTATTCCATTTAGAATAGAAATACCCATCTTTCTCACACACACACTGAATTGGGAAACTGGTCCCATATCCCCAATCGGACCCGCTATACCAAACGGATAAGGAGTTGCCAACCAAGGTTCAGACCAGGCGGGTATCCCCCTTGTTGTTGACCCGATTTTCCGGGCCTTCGACAGAAGTTAAATGCAATATTTCTAAAATATGTAGACACAACAGCAACCATAGCATAGATCCATGGCCTTCCCAACAAGATATTGTAGTCAAGGTTTCCATCAATGACTTCGACCTCAATTTCTATTGTCTTGTCCCCCAGTTCTAGTTGCAATTTACTTAAAATCTCATATGGCATGTATGTTCTTCCATCGAATGCTTTTAATTTCATTGATGATTGCAACAAGGGTGGTGAACCTAAAGTTTTCCAACAACTCATTGACATAATGCAGGTAGATGCCCCCTCATCAATGATTGTTCGATGAACAATTTTATTGAGGGCTTTTACCTGGATAAGGAAAGCGAGTTGGGCTAGCAATTGAGGTTCGTATACTTTATGGTTAAAGGCCACAAGCTTGGAATCCGTTGGATCAATCCCACTTATTTCTGATAACAAAGCCTGCTTTTGGGAGGGGAAATTTTGTAGTACCTCAAGGGTCGACATAGTAGATGGCGATTGAGCTAGATCCTCCACTATATTATAATTCTGTGCTACTTGAGAATGAGGATTAAATATTGATTTATGTACTAATCCCTTCAGCAGCTTTATAGTTAATTCAAGAATGATGGGAGGAACAACTTCTGGTGAAGTTGTTGCCCCAACGGAGTCGCCATTTTGTTTCCGGGAAAACTAGCGTCTTTGCAATCTGCTAGTCCCACTAGGATTGGCAGCTATCCTATAAACAAACAATCAAAGCAATTTGCAATTTCCTCTATGTATGATAGATAAGAGAGACCAACCTGGATCTTTTGCTTGACTCCTTGCTTGATTTCTCTCCTCCTTGACAGAGCTTGCAACTCTTCTCCTACTCATCCTGCTTAGAGAATACCTGTAGAAATGAAGTAACACAACACCATCAAAGCATCTTGATCTATGATATCATAAGCATTGCAGAATCAAAAATACAATGAGCATACAATGGCATTTACAAATAAAAACATTCACAAATACACGATTGTATGGAGGAAAAATCAAAGAACTTTATTAATAATGGAAGAGAGGATTACAACCCAGTTGTCTGATCCAGCATCATCCTCCCAGCATCAAAGCCCTCTTCACCTCATGAAAAGCAAGATCACCCAACAATACAATGTTCCCTCCCAAAGACAAACTATCAGCACTTCCTTACAAATTACAAAATTCCCTCTAGATCTCTCAGATGAGGGATCCATTTATAGATGTCTGCAAGGGTGTGAGTCATCTCTGGGTTTTTTATTAGTGTCGTTCCACTTGTAGTTATTGGTTCCCCTTGGAGATTTCTTGCATCTCTTACTCATCCCTGGGCGAATTTAGAGAGGCAAGTGTCATAGGAGAAGTTTCTAGAAGATTCCATGAGCATCCACTTAGCAAAATGTCTCAGACATTTGTCCATTCTCGCTCATTGCACCCCACAAAAGGCCTCTTCAGTATGCATCGCACCTAGCTAGTGTAGGAGTTAGTATGCATCGCACCTTGACAGTGGAGCAGTCAGTATGGTCTAGTTTTGGCCAGTTCTGAGTGGTTTTTCAGGTGGAACTTCTGGGGAATGATGTAATCAGTTGACCATGATCCTTTAGGGTATGAAACAACACTTTTAGGGTTTAAAGAGCCCTTGGTATATCGACATATAAGATTGGGGTTGCAGTGCCCAAATATGTCTATAACAAATATGTAATTCTAAGAGAACGAACCAATAATCAATAAATAATCACTCTTAAAAGCTACATGCATAAAAGGAATACAAGTCAACACCTACAATTAAATGAAGACATTACAAGAATATGGTGCATAAGTACCTACACAAATTACAAGTGCATAATACTGAATCAACCTGTAGATAACTTAAAAGACTACAGGTGCTTGGCCTCAAAGATAATAATTTTTTAATACAATACTCCTTGTACCAATGTTGATAAATAGTTGTAAGTGCACGTAATATGTATAAATATCTTATTAGAATGCTTAAAATTTCAAACTTTGTGGGTCAAGTAACAATGATATACAAACTATGCAATTGTAATGATTAAATCATTTGTTTCTTATGAAAAGAGGTAAAATGAGAATGTTACAAAGTTTATACTAAAAGCAGATTCAAATAGTTCTAGGTCACTTAATGTATTAAAACTCAGATCCACAACTTATTATGCCTTAATTAGGTTATAATTCCTTCCAAGTTCTAACAAGTTATAAATGCATGTAACAAAAACCAGAGGTATTGCAATCTTACTCAGGATCCAAGTTACAAGATTTTCAAATGTTCATAAATATGTTATCTTATATAAGTATGAAGAGATCTGGAGCTATGAGTATAGCTCGCATTTCAATTGACCTCTGTATCAATACTTCAACAACAATGCTTGAAACCTTAAACCACAACTTGCAACATAATATAAAATAAATGACCATCCTCATAGCAGAATAAGAGGTGATTTCTATAACTTATGGTCACTGCTCATACCAAAGGTACATATAAAATTTCTTGTCAACATTCACCACATGATTTCCAAATCTTTAGCATGAAACAAATACAAGCTAGATATTGATTAATAAGTTTTGTATATCTTAGAGAAGACAAATCATAAACCATACACATAATATTATTAAGTTTGAAAATAAATCTTGACAGTTAACACTCCTTAATGAGAAATCACACGTACACCTCGACAAATCAATAAGCTATTACAATAGGATAATGTACATGAGTGGTGACAAGCTGGGTTGGTCAGGCCCAAACCAAACAGATTGCACCCTCTAGGAAAAACTCAAATCACAGGATGCAATTGTTCATTGAATACATCAAAAGATAGAAAATAAACTTGGCATGCATATCGTATTAAAAAATGCTCAATCTTTTGAATCTGAGACAATTTTCTCTAGGTTCAAACCAACAATACAAGACTATAATAACATCCTCTCCTCAATGTAGGGTCAAAATTAATATTTTTATTCATGTTATAGTACGAACTTAGGTTGTAACAACTCAATTTTTCAAATTTTAGATGATTAAGAAATTTTAGAAAACTGTGCATTTTAAAGAAATTGGCCCCAAAGAACCTTTCCTATATCCCACACCATAGATAATTTTAGAAAACATTCTGCTTCTTACTCATTTTTCTATATTGGGAACAAAACCCATGTTCCATAATTTTTAAATTCAACATCATCATCACACAAACCGAGGTGGAATTTGACTATTTGAAAATTGTTGCAAATTTGGGCTGAAACATTAATTTTCTTCAAGAAATCCATCCATATGACTTGGGTCCATTTTGACTCATGCGGGGGCATAAAAAAAATCATTGTGAACACAAACCATGTCCCTATTTTCTCCTGGAAGTGCGCCAATATGTCAAACCATAAACGGGCACAGGAACATAACTCATATCATTGATTCATAAACTTTGGAAATCATACATAAACAAATAAATTTTGATTAAAATAATATTAAACCCTATTCTTCACTTTTGCATAAAAAATGTGAGGAAGTGTGTGGTAAAAGTGGTCACAAATTGGTAAAACAAAGGTAGTAAAGTAAGACATCATGGAGGCAAAAAGATGTATTAAATTTGACAATTGTGGGACTTGGAAAATACTCAATTATAAGTGAAAATTTGAAGACATTTATAGCCTATAAATGACCTATAATTATCAAACCTAAAATTTGCAATGACACCAAATATTGATTTATCACCTTGTGAATTATGTATGTTGTGACAACATAAATATCTGCCACTAAACTTAAACTGATTTAAATGCCAAAAGGTAAAATACAATGAGTATATATGATGCAATTATAACACCCCCATTACTTTCTTGAGTTTTGAGGAGGTGGTTGTTAATAAGACCCAACTCCCAAGATGTAGCGATGAGAATGGGGTTTAGAAGTCTCTCAATTTATTTATTTTTAATTTTTCTCCAACAATAGTTAAAATTGTTAGACTTATTCTATATCTAGTATAGATGAGGATTGTGTTACAAAGTTTCATAAGAATCAAAGGTTCATAAACACATAAATACACTAGTGTTTTAATAAGTCCCATTGTCCACTTATATATAATATATATATATATTATATATATATATATTATATATATATATATATATATATATAAAATTGTAATATTACGAGCAAGCACCTATTCTTAGGCATTAAATTTTAGTTCTGAAATTTACTAGATAACTAAGGGTTGTTATCAAAGTTTCTGAGGTTGAAGCTTGAAAGCCACTACTGACTCTACAAGTGTTTTCTTGTCTATGTTTGATCTGTACAGTTAAGAAACTGAGGTCAAAACTTGAAAGATGATGGTAAATATACATACTTCTCCACAGCTTCCAACTAAAAAGGAACTGCTAAGTGATAATATATTATGCTTATTATAAGTTGTCAATACCTATGCACTGCATAGTGATACTAGGGATAATTTTTCATGCATGTTATGAAAAGAGGATCTCACTGTGATTTGGGACAACTAATAACTATAGTTCATTGATAAGATTAAAGGCACTCTCACCAAGCGAAATTGAATGAGATCCCCACTTATTTCATATCAATAGGAGTTTGAATAATTGTAGTCATCGATGTCCATATTTTTTAAAAATGGATTTTCAAGAATGCTTAAGTTTTACACTATAAGAAATATTGGCGTATGACACCATTTATTAACCCTTGAGATAACAAGTGATGAAAAAAAACTTAGATGTAAAATTCAAACTTGGATTGGAAACCAACCAATAGTACTTTGATGCTAGAGGTGAATGTTAGTAGATTGGAAAAACATCCATTCATAAGAATAATCCACTAATGTTGTCAATAAGGCATTGTCCCTTTGCTTAAGAAGTTCTCTAGTGAATGTGAACAATTCTAACCAGTAATGAAAATTGACAAAATTTTGACTTTGCTATCTAAAAATATGTTTAGACAGTTTATATGCTTGAGCACTGCAGTTTTGTTTACCCACCCCTCTGTCAGGATGTTCTTAGCATTTACTAATACTATAAGTTTAAAGTTCCACCATAAAAATTAATAACAATAATATCAGTTTAGATCATAGTCGAACTGAGGCCCATTAGGGTGTTGCTATACCACAATATTGAGGTACAATTTCGCAAACCCATAGGATGGAATGATCATTATATCACTACTAATTAATTACAAGTTCTGGTGTGCATTTATTTGAGCCACACAAACCCTACCTTTTACCCTATGAAGCCCATGAAATTTGGAGTATTCCTGAACAACAAAATATATATGTGAGAAATTAAAAATATTTAATTGCATTAATGTTACTTATGAGTAAAAAAATACTCTCCAAGTTGAATCATTCAAGTTTACCTTGAAGTGAAGGATGGGAGTGCATTTTTGTGAAGCAGGTCAAAATTGCCTTGCTTCACTAAAATGCATGCCCATGCTTCATTTCTTGGCCAATATGATTGATTCAAATTGTATACTATTTAATTACTATTTTTACACATTAATTTGCTTCTAGTGAGTTTCCGTTGTTCACAAAATGTTGACACTTTTGAGGAGGCACCATGAACTTCAAAAGTTGTAGCACTTTCATTTACATTAATTTCGACATTCAAATCACTAAATTAGAAAACATTAATTGTATTAATGTTATTTATGAGTAAAAGAATACTCTCCAAGTTGAATCATTCAATTTGACCTTGAAATGAAAGTTGGACATGCATTTTTGTGAAGTGGACCAAAATTTCCTTGCTTCACAAAAATGCACACCCATACTTCATTTCTTGGCCAATTTGATTGATTCAAATTGTATACTATTTAATTAGTAATTTTACACACTAATTTTGCTTCCAGTAATTTTCTATTAATTCACAAACTATTGACACTTTTGGGGGGACACCATGAACTGTGATTGCTGCAACACTTTCATTTATTTAACTTCTACCTTTAGATAACTAAATTAGAAAACTTTAATTGTATTAATGTTACTTATGAGTAAAAAATTACTCTTCAAGTTGAATAATTTAATTTGGCCTTGAAATAAAGGTCGAGCATGCATTTTTGTGAAGCAAGCCAAAATTTCCTTGTTTCACTAAAATGCACACCCATGCTTCATTTCTTGACCAATCTGATTAATTCAAATTATATACTATTTAATTATTACTTTTACATAGTAATTTTGCTTCTAGTAAGTTATTACTATTCACAAACTGTAGACACTTTTGGGGGGGACACCATGAACTACCATTGTTGTAACACTTTCATTTACATTAACTTCAACCTTCAGATCACTAAATTATAAAATTTTAACTGCATTAATGTTACTTATGAGTAAAAAAATGCTCTCCAATTTGAATAATTCAATTTGGCCTTGAAATGAAGCTTCGGTGTGCATTATTGTGAAGCATTCCAAGATTGCCTTGCTTAATTAAGATGCACACCCACGCTTCATTTTTTGGCCAATTTGATTGATTCAAATTGTATACTATTTAATTAGTAATTTTACACACTAATTTTCTTCCAAAAAGGTTCTACTATTCACAAAAACTAGACACTTTTGGGGGGACACCGTGAATTGTGATTGTTGCAGCACATTCATTTACATTAACTTTGACCTTCAAATCACTAAACTAGAAAAATTTAAATGTATTAATGTTATTGATGAGTAAAAACATACTCTTCAAGTTGAATCATTCAATTTGGCCTTGAAATGAAGGTTGGGAGTGCATTTTTGTGAAGCAGACCAAAATTTCCTTGCTTCATTAAAATGCATGCCCAGGCTTCATTTCTTAGCCAATCTAATTAATACAAATTGTATACTATTCAATTAGTAATTTTACACACTAATTTGCTTCTAGTAAGTTTTTGTTGTTCACAAACTATTGACACTTTTGGGGGGACACCATGAACTGCAATTTCTGCATCACTTTCATTTACATTAACTTCGACCTTCAGATCACTAAATTATAAATATTTAATTTCATTTATGTTATATATGAGTAAAAAATACTCTCCATGTCGAATCATTCAATTTGGCCTTGAAATGAAGGTTTTGAAATGAAGGTTGGACGTGCATTTTTGTGAAACAGGCTAAAATTTCCTTGTTTCACTAAAATGCACACCCACGCTTCATTTATTAGCCAATTGATTGATTCAAATTGTATAATATTTAATTAGTAATTTTACACACTAAGTTGCTTCCAGTAAGTTTTTGTTGTTCACAAACTATTGACACTTTTGGAGGGACACTGCGAACTGTGATTGCTACAAAACTTTCATTTACATTAACTTCGACTTTCATATCACTAAATTAGAAAATTTTAATTTCATTAATGTTACTTATGGGTAAAAATACTCTCCAAGTTGAATCATTCAATTTGGCCTTGAAATGAAGGCTGAAAGTGCATTTTTACAAAGTAGGCCAAAGTTGCCTTGCTTCACTAAAATGCACACCCAAGCTTCATTTCTTGGCCAATCTGATTGATTCAAATTGTATACTATTTAGTTAGTAATTTTTCACACCAATTTTCTTCCAATAAGTTTTTTTTGTTCCCAAACAGTTGACACTTTTGGGGGGGCAGCGTGAAGTATGGTTGCTACAATGATTTCATTTATATTAACTCCGACCTTCAGGTCACTAAATTAGAAAACTTTAATTGTATTAATGTTACTTATTACTAAAAAAAATACTCATCAAGTTGAAACATTCAATTCGGTCTTGAAATGAAGGATGAACATGCATTTTTGTGAAGCATACCAAAATTTCCTTGCTACACTAAAATGCACACCCAGGTTTTATTTCTTGGCCGATCTAATTGATTCAAATTATATAATATTTAATTAGTAATTTTACACACTAATTTTCTTCAAGTAAGCTTCTATTGCTCACAAATTGTTGACACTTTTGGGGGGTACCATTAAATGCAGTTACTGTAGCACTTTCATTTATATTAATTTTGACCTTCAAATCACTAAATTAGAAAAAAAAAATTTCATTAATGTTAGTCATGAGTAAACAAATACTCTCCAATTTGAGTCATTCAATTTGGCCTTAAAATGAAGGTTGGGAGTGCATTTTTGTGAAGCAGGACAAAATTGCCTTGCTTCACTAAATTGCATGCACATGCTGCATTTCTTGGCCAATATGATTGATTCAAATTGTATGCTATTCAAATATGAATTTTACACACTAATTTGCTTCAAGTAAGTTTCTACTATTCACAAACTGTTGACACTTTTGTAGGGACACCATGAACTATGATTGCTGCAACACTTTCATTTCCATTAATTGCGACCTTCAGATCACTAAATTATAATTTTTTGTATTAATGTAACTTGTGAGTAAAAAAATACTCTCCAAGTTCAATGTTTCAGTTTGGCTTTGAAATGAAGGTTGGGTGTGCATTTTTGTGAAGTATGCCAAAATTACCTTGCTTCGCTAAAATGCATGCCCATACTTCACCTCTTGGCCAATTTGATTGATTCAAATTGTATACTATTTAAGTAGTAATTTTACACACTAATTTGCTTCCAGTAAGTTCATGTTTTTCACAAATTGTTGACACTTTTGGGGATACACCATGAACTAAGATTGATGCAACACTTTCATCTTAATTAATGGCGACCTTCAGATCACCAAATTAGAAAAAAAATAATTGCATTAATGTTACTTATGAGTAAAAAATACTCTCCAAGTTGAATCATTCAATCTGCCCTTGAAATGAAGGTTAAGCATGCATTTTTGTGAAGTAGGCTATAATTTCCTTGCTTCACTAAAATGCACATCCATGCTTCATTTCTTAGCTAATCTGATTAATTCAAATTGTATACTATTTAATTAGTAATTTTACACTAATTTGCTTCTAGTAAGTTTCTGATGTTCACAAACTATTGACACTTTTGGGGGGACATCGTGAACTGTGATTGTTGCAACACTATCATTTACATTAACATTGACCTTCGTATCTCTAAATTAGAAATATTTAATTTTATTAATGTTAATTATGAGCTGATAAATACTCTCCAAGTTGAATATTTCAATTTGGCCTTGAAATGAAGTTTGAGAGTGAATATTTGTGAAGTAGGCGAAAATTGCCTTGCTTCACTAAAATTCACGCCTATGCTTCATTTCTTGGCCAATATGATTGATTCAAATTGTATACTATTTAATCAGTAACTTTACACATTAATTGCTTCCAGTAAGTTTCTGTTGTTCACAAATTGTTGACACTTTTGGGGAGACATAGTAAATTCCGATTGTTGTAACACTTTCATTTACATTAATTTCGACCTTCATATCACTAAATTAGAAAATTTTAATTGTATTAATGTTACTTATGAGTAAAAAAATACTCTCCAAGTTGAATAATTCTATTATGACTCGAAATGTTGGTTGGCATGCATTTTTGTAAGGCAGGCCAAAATTGCAATGCTTCACTAAAATGCATGCCCAAACTTCATTTCTTAGCCAATCTGATTGATTTAAATCATATACTATTTAATTACTAATTTTACACACTAATTTGCTTCCAGCAAGTTTTTGTTGTTCTCAAAATAAGATTGATGACTTTTCTTATTCTCTCTAGTTCTTTATATTTTCTAATTGATTCGTACTGTATACTATTTAATTACTAATTTTACACACTAATTTGATTCCAGTAAGTTTCTTTTGTTCACAAACTATTCATAAAATAATCTTGATGTCTTTCCTTATTCCCTATATTTCCATGCACTGACCCTTGGTTGACCTTCCTACACAGTACCCTTTTGTACGGTGCTCATCCGCACAAATCCCAAAGATTGTAGTCCAAAATATTGCTCCAAAATTAGATCCACATATGACCACTTTTCTTCATCTACTAATTCCCTACCATTAGGTATCATTTTCTATTTTTATTTTTTTTCTATTTTTAGTAAGTCAATTTTTAACAATGGATGCCACGTAGGATGATTTGTAGTAGTGAGGCTAGTTAGTTAAGGCTAACTCCATTGTATGGCTAGTTTAACTGAGATAAGTGATTTTCTAGATAATAAATTGCTAGTAGTTTAGGTTATTAAAATTAACACCCTTAGAAAAATCATCTCTCATGCCCCATCATCACAACATTTGAAAGGATTAAGAATCTTATCTACTTTGGTCCTATTTCCCATTTACAATTTGAAGTTGATAAACTACTTCTAGGATATGACAGTCTAAAATAATCCAAAGCAATAAAAAATTCCAGCGAAATATTTAAGAGACCCACAAACTAGACCATCTACCATTAAGATAGACAAATTAATTTTTTTCTAGGACTAAAAAGACAAATCCTGAAAAGGTTGGAAAAATATATAATAAGAAGTTTTTTTCACCTATTTGGCTGGGAGATGTGTCATTATGCTTCTAATTTAATACCTCATCATTCCCCCAAGTCAAAAATTAGATCTGAGCACTTTCAAAAAATGGCCTAAAAAATCCAATACATTTTAGCTTGTTTTACAAAAAAAAAATTAGATCTGATTTTGTTTTTTTTGAGAAACGGAAGCCACCAACATCTCTCTATTTATCATCCTCATCGATCCAATCAAGCATAATTGAAATCCCAACACTTTCAAAAATTGACATTTATGTATAGGCTAGCTTCTTGCCTCCTTGCCTAAGCCATAACTTGACCTTTCCATTTTCCACCATGTCCCCCTACAAAACACTCTTACCTTATCACCATGAAGTATCCACAATGCTCAAAAATCCAAGAAATGGTGATTTTATGGAGTCTTTGTGAATGCTACATGGAACTTTGTTTCTAGTAGTAACCTTCAAGGGCCCAACAAAGCCACTATTTACCATCACAAATTGAAGAATAGAGACTAGGAGGGCCTCAACATCATCAAATTGATTGAATAAGGACCCCAACAATGAAAACAAGGTCGGGAAGTAATAAAATGAGCATATCTCTAACAACCGTCCATGAAGTTACAATCTTTGCCTTCGTGAAACACCTACAAAACAAGTGTTCGAATCCAAGGTGAGCAAGATATGCAAATTGAACCCTTTGGATTCCATGAAACACTATGTAATTTCTCTTGTGTGTGTCTAAGTATTGAGGATCACTTCTCAGCTAAACAAAGTGTCTATCTACCTCAACTCGCACATGAGGGGAAAGAAGAGACAAAATAAGAAATACCATGCAAAAAAGTGTTTGTTGACTAATGTGGTTAGGTGGAATGATCTCATGATATTGTAATCTCATGATTTTAATTTTAAATTACGAGTGATAGATGAGACAAGTTCTCATGCATGTTGAGCCCACCTACCACCTCATATCAACAACTCGAGCTGTCATCTGCCACATGCACCACTAGCTCATCAATACACTCATGCATGCCAACCTTAGAGTCATCACTAAGAAATGTGTGCTTCAAGTATATGAGGCTAATAGGATGCAATTGCTATGCATGCATGTGATTTTTAATTATGCATGGTTAGTTAGTTAAGGATAACTCCATTGCATGGTCAGATTAACTGAGACAAGTGATTTGCTAGATAATAAATTTCTCGTAGTTTGGGTTATTAAAATTAACACCATTAGAAAAATCATCTCTCATGCCCCACCATCACAATATTTGGAAGGATTAAGAATCTAATCTATTTCCGACCCTATTTCCCATTTACAATTTGAAGTTGGTGTACTACTTCTAGGATATGCCAGTATAAAAGGAGCCAAAGCAATAAAAAATACCACCAAAATATTTAAGAGACCCACAGTCTAGACCATCTAACATTAACATAGACAAATCAATTTTTTTCTACGACTAAAAAGACAAATTCTGACAGTGTTGGCACTTAAAAGAAGATATTCTGCATACGATTTATTTGGGCTTTCCTCTAGTAGATGGAATACATACTGCAAAGAATTGAGAGAAATATTTTTGAAAAAATAAGGAATATATAAGAAATTTGGAAGAAAAAATCACTACCCCCAGTAGCTAGAATGAAAAGTATGAGAGCCCCAAGGGTTAGCTCAACTGGTCAAATAAGTGCCTCACCGTTCGGGAGGTCACAGGGTCAATTCTCCCCAAAGCCCTTGGGGTTAGGCCTAGCTATTGGTTGCGGGGCTTGATACCCTTGATGAAGCTCAGATATTTTTGTGGACGTAGCGGCCACCTAGTGACCACGGGTGTCTCTGAACCACCCAAAAAAAAAAACAAAATTAAAAAAATAATAATAAATAAATAAAAATAAATAAATAAATAAAATGAGGTGTCAAAGTATGCATTGTTTTCTTCTCTTCTTCTACTCTTTGCAAAAACAAAAAAGCTAATAAAAAAATATCTATCGATCCATGTTTTTTTCACCTTTTTGATGGAGAAAGGTACCCATAGTTTCAATTTTTTTTCCTACACCACCTTGAAGTGTTAAAATGTGGGTCCCATCACTTTGCATTACCTCCACAACATCATTGTGGTCTTGTTTACAGGGTTGCTTTTGGGAAAATTTATAGTACAAGTTTTTTTCACCTATTTAACTATGAAGTGTCATTAGGCTTCTAATTTAATACCTCATCAATCCCCCAAGTCAAAACCGAGAATTGAGCACTTTCAAAAATTGGCCTGAAAAACTACATACATTTTAGCATGTTTTACAAAAAAATCTAGATCCAATTTTTTTTCACTTTGTGAGGAAAAGGAAGCCACCACCATGTCTCTAATTATCATCCTCATGATCCAGTCAAGTGGACTTGAAATCCCAACACTAAAAAACTGGCATTTCTGTATGGGCTAGTTTCTTGCCTCCTTACCCAAGCCATGATTTGACCTTTCCATTTTCCACCATGTCCACCTATAAAACACTCTTAATTGATCCCCATGAAGTATCTACAGTGGTAAAACTGCCAAGAAATACTGAATTTATGGAATCTTTGTGAACGCTACAACAAACTCTATTTCCTATAGCAGCCTTCAAGGGCCCAACAAAGGCAACATTTACCATCACAAATTAAAGAATAGAGGCTAGGAGGGTCTCAACATCACCAAATTGATTGAAGAAGGACCCTAACAATGAAGAAGGATCCAATCAAGCAGAATTGAAATCACGTCATTTGATTTGTGACCTACTTAAAAATTAAAAGAGAATAAAATCGAAACCCCAACATAAACAAAATAAAAATGAAAAAGGATCAAACCCAAATTTGAGCTAAATTAGATGGGATCCATCCAAGAATTGCAAAAGGAGAATGAACCCTAAGATATCCTATGGTCTCTTTCTCCTTTTGAATAGAATATGATATCCTACTCCAAGAAGGTCTGATTATGATTTCATTATTGTACACAGATTTGGGAACACGTAGTCCATAGTCTCCTTGGAACCCCCATGTGTTAAAAAGGTACAAATTAAACTTCGATAATGCTTCTAGGGAAAAATTAAGCAAGGGTATTGGTGGTGGTATCATTAGAAATAATAAAGGCCAAATTATCTTTGATTATCTAAAATTAAATTGGGAAGGTAACAAATAACCAAGTAGGAATGATTGCATGGTCATTAGGGATTAATTTTTGTAGATCCAATATTCTCCGTTCAATAGTAATTGAAGGATATTCTAAAACTATAGCTTATATATTGAATGAAACAAAGCCTAGTAAGTATTGTTACGTAAACTTTCAAAGATAGAATAACAACACACATATAATTTGTACACATTCACACTCACCCTCCTTAAATAGATGCACACAATTTGGGTAGACTCTCTCCAATGAAAGATTTGGGAGAAATGTGTGAAGCCCGTGACTTGCAATTGTTCAATCTTAAAATTGTAATCTGTAAGTTCCACAGCCGAGATGGATGCTTCAATTGTAAATAAAAAACAACAAAATCTTGGCTTCATTGGGCATGACATATAAAGGAGTCACAACTTTATTCACTTGGGAGGGGTTTTTTTACTAAGGATGAATACTGCGGGATAGAAATATCATATCAATGACCTTTAAGACAAAAAGGCTTCTCTGCAAGCGGAGAATGAATCTTTCTTGAGTAAGTTTACCAATTTGAAAAAAAAAATAGATGTGTGGGATATCAAGCTCAAATTTGATGGGGGTGTTAAAGGTGATTTGAAAATGTCACGTTAAATTTGGTGCTAATTATGGCTCTAAATCCGATGCTAAAGTTGACTCTAAATTCGACACTAAATATAGTGGTAAATATGGCACTATTTAGCACCAAATTTAACAATGACTCATTGTGATTGGTGAAAAAAATTCCAAAACTAATGCCATGCGGATAAGTAGCGTTTGTTTTTTAAAAAAGTGGAGAAAAATACACTAAAAAAGTCAACAGAAGCAAAAAAGGGAGCTAAAGAGGAAGCTAGTCACAAGGATTTGTTGTAGTGCTTTGACATCAATGACAATTTTCCCAACAATCTCACCCTTTGTCATTGTTGTCAACATAGATGCTCTTACTGTCATCATGCTCCCCTTATCTCCATTCTTCACTTCATTTGTCTCCATTATACACTTCCTTTTCTCTCCCCCTTTCATAGTAGTGGAAAAGGTTTGTCTTGCTTTTGTTGGGTAGCTCCCCCTGACGATATTCCTTCTTCAAAATGTTTTCTTCTCCAAACCTTAGTGGGTTTACTTTATTTCCTAATCTGCTTATGATTCCACTTCATGTCACATATATAGTCTCATGCAATACATCCAAAGTTGTGGCATTCAAATAATTCTATGTTGTATGTACATGATGGAGCAAATATTGTGTACCTTTTGTTGGAGAATCCATTAGGTCTTTTGACTTGTCTGTTTTTGAACATGATTCTAGAATTTTGATGAATAAAAATCCCTAGCCTTATGCCCAAAATTTGTACATGAATAACAATAACCAAAAATTATACTTGCATACCATAATGAGTTGGATTTCCATGAAGATCTTTTGAAAATGTTTTGCCTTGGAGGTCTAGTATTCTACTGCACTTCTTGGTAAGGATTCTTCATGAGAACACTAACATATCTTCTTGGATTAGCAACCTCACACTTATTCTGGTTTTCACTAGGCCTTTTGAGGACAAAGATTCCACTTTCAAGTTTTTATTCAAATTTATCCTTTTGGGATTTGGTGCTTGCATATTCTTTGGATGAAGGTTTACTTGGAATTGATTTCTTGCAGTTAACAATGTTATCTAGCCCTTGCAAAATTTTCAACTTCTTATTGAGCTTGTTGGCTTCAACCCTTATTGATACAACTTCTTGTTCACACTTCTCACAATCTTGTTCCTTCTTCTTTAGTTGTCACCTAATCACTTTTTCAATCCTTCTTTCTTCTTCAAGATGGGTCTTCAAGGAGATAATTTCTTCTTTAAGTATTATTTCTTGTTGATGAAATTATACTTGTAGTTGTTCAAGTCCTAAGATTTTTCTTTAGGATGCCTTGTGTTACACAGTGTTTTGTCACACCTCCTGCACTTTCTTATGTCATACCCAGAGTGCCCAAAACTTGGAAATTATGTAGTGCACCCATCCTAATATGTAGTCCAGATCCTCCCCAAAGACTTAATTAAAACATGCCTTGAGGCTTCCCTGAAGAAGTAAGCTCTAAAACCCTAATTTTAAGACTAGCACGACTCTGACACTGGCAGCTAGTGTTGATGGTGAGTTGCACTATACTAGACTCGCGCTGCCAACGTGCTTTTTACTTGGATACTTGCATTGATCCCTAAAAGGAAAGTTTTCCCAAAGAGGACAAGAAGCTTCATGATCTAAAGGCTTACAGAATGTCAAGTTGCAGGTTGTTTGTTGTGGATGTGGTCGAATTCTCCTCTTGAGATGAGGGCCTTCCCCTATATTTGAAGAGATCCTAACTCCCTCTCCCCACCTTTATATTCATGCTCTCCCATTCCCAAATGTTTGGTCTCTGATTATTTGCACCCTTGTGCTGAGATAGTGCCTATATGCTACATATTTTTCTTGGAGAAGGAGTGCTTGGAGAGCTTGAGCTTGGACTTGGACATTCAGTCAAGGATGACTTATTGATTAAGTTAATGCATCATTTATCTTAATGCTCCTTGATATGTTAAGTGGATTACTTTCGATTATGCTTGTATTCTTTGTCATGTATTTGATCTCTTGTGTAGGTATTCAAACGTTGTGAGAAATAGAGCTGAGCGTGAGAAGTGAGTGATAGATATCTTCAACAAAGGAGTGTGTTATAGTATAAGAATGAGGTAGGTCTCCTTCCTCTTCTCTCATTTCGATTGTAATTTAGGAAATTTTCTTGTATATTGTCACGTAGGTTGCTAGTCCCACTCATTGGGCTAGAGGGATCGTCTCTGTCCATAGAGAGGATTTACCTAGACAACACCTTGTCAAAATGTCTTCTCTTTTATCTACTTCTTCTACATCAGTTTGTAAGCACTCAATTTCTTATAGAGAAAATATAATCTTTCCTTTAAAATCTACTACCACTCCCCCTTCATAGGCTTCTTCATATGAATCTATCATACTTGATGAGTTTTTGACAAACAAGAGATCTGTGTGAGATAAGGAGACTAGGTCAACCTAAACTGCTTCATCTTTAGTGTTTTTAGAATGTTTTGGAATCATAATAACATTGGATACTTCTTGTTGGGTAATTTAATTGTGATTTAAATTACTTAGCATTAAATTATCAATCTAGTATCTCACACTTGTGAAGCACACTTTCACAATATATGCTATGAAATTAACTTTCAATTTTAAGAGGGAATCTAATATATTGAAATGAATTGAAGACTAGAATTTAAAATAAAATCCTACTCGTGAAATGACATCCAAAATGAGCACACAAACTTTTTATGAAAGATAAAAAATCAAAGAAAATTACTCTAGATATGCAATACAATTTTAAACTAGAAAGCAAACTTTTAATCTATGGAAAATGAAAGAACAATTTTAATCTATGAGAAATAAATGCAATTCTATACAATGAAAACAATCAAACTCTATGCTATGAAAGGAAATTAAATTCTATGCTATGAAGATAATGAAATCCATTCTATGAAAGTATTTCAAATCTATTCTAAATTCTATTTTATGAAAGTGTTTAAACTCTATTATGAATTCTATTCTATAAAATATCTTAGGTTCTATTCTAATGAATATAAAGACAAATTTATTTTATGAAAGTAGGCAAAATCTTTCTATGAAGGCTCAATTGAAGACTCCATTCTAGGAAAACTTCTAAACTCTATTTTATGGAAGAAATTGAATTCTACTTTATGAAAGCATTTTAAAATTTATTCTATGAAAGAAAATGAAAAGTTATCCTATGAAAGTAAGTGGATGATAATATAGGGAAATCAATTTGAAATGAATATTACTTACGTAGTAAAGTTAAACTAAATCTTGTGACTGACTGGTGTGTACAAAGTTAAAAATTCATCCATGTCTATATTAACTCATATTCCATCTATAAAAATGAGACTAAATGAAATGTAGGAGTAAAACACTAATGGAAAAATTATTAGCAAATTCTTTTGTTATTTTTTAAAGGTTTATTCAAGCACTTACATCTATAGAAGAACAATGAATAAATAAGTAAAATACGGTGTGAACATGAACCAAGAAAAACACAACATTAAACAAAATACTGAAGGAAATCTTATAGAAAATAAATGCAAGGAAACCAATCTACACTCGTACTCAACAGGGGGCCCTCCTAAGGCACACGAGAGATGGAAAACTCAGAGAATATACTAATCAAAAACTAATTATTTTCATGAAGTTGCAACCATAAAATAAACTCATATTAACTGAGTAGTGTGTATACAGTCAAAAGAACTTTACTTGAATTCAAAAATAATAACAACATCATAACATACTGAACATACTAAGCATATGGTTCACTTCTCAGTGAAGCATTTTATAATGTTTTAACCTTGAGAAACTAATTGTTGGAAGCTAGGTCTATGAATCAACATCTTAGTCTTTGATTTCCATTAAAACTCTAATTCGCATGATTCACTATCCAGGAAGCAAATCGTGTGAATAAACACATCATCATCCTTCAAATATTTCATTCCTTCAAGATCATTCTCACTTGATGTGGAATCATGCTCACTTGATGTTGTGTTCTGATGCCAAGTGTTTTGAACATGCCATATAATAGTTTGACCATTATTTTGACTTTGTTGTTGCAATCAAAGAAGGGATCTTTTGCTTGCTCCCAATAGGTAGAAACCCATGTAGGCACCTTTTGGCATCTTTCTATGTGGTTTGGCTGAATTGTCTTCCATTAGATCTATTCAAACCTTGGATTCAGTTACAGAATATTAGTGAGGCTGCAGAATCTGTCAAATTATATAAAGAATGCGAATTATGCCAATTTTACAAAGAAAAACATTCAGAATTGAGAGAATATTGGAATTTTACCTTATTTCTTATTCATGTAGTTATGATGGCTTTCTATTTCAAAATATTAGTGAAGTGATGTAATCATAAGTGGAAAATGAGTGAAAGTAAACTAACAAGTTGTCAAAATAGTGTAATTCTTATGGCTAGACATTCTCCCATGCTTAGGATTTTGCATGTCTGCATGCACTTGTTAACAAAAAATTTTCAAAATTGTAGTAACACTTGATCTTTACAAAAAAAAATTAGAGGCTTGTATTAAGATGTCCAAGTTGCTTTGAACTCCTTTCTTTTGCATAATGATGACCACCTAGGTTTCTTCTTCAATAGTTTTTCCTTTAATACTTTAACTTTATGTTGGAGAAACTTATTGGATTTCTTGAGTTTTAAATTATTTTGATACCAATGATACACGCATCTAAGAATTTTTTCATTATGTTCTTTGAGCAATTGATTCTCTCCTTTCACATGATTTTCTAACACTTCATGTGCAACTATATCCTCCTTTAATGTTTTAATAATTTTTTGCTCCATATTGAAAGGAATACTATCATCTTGTACAAGGCTATTAAATATTGGAATATCATCATTGAAGGTTTCTTTAAAGGGAGGATTTACCTTGTCTTTATGTGCTTCTTTGTCTATGATTCAAAAGAATCATATGCCTGCTACTGAATATTATCTATCTCTAGACTCCTTGTTTTTGGAACTGGCGGGACAAGAAATTATGATCCCTGTATATCTATAACTTGTGATGAAGCAAGGATATTCCATTTCAGCATAATTCTTGTAATTCTTCGACACTAATTTCCATGCTTTAACTCTTTTGGTTCCTATAAATTTTTCCTTTTAGTATTTTTCTTTACGGGCTTGGGCAAAACAATGATGTTCAAATTCTTTCCTTTAACTATTATGGTCAAATTTAATGCATTTTCCTTTTACTCTTTGACACTCTACTTCTTTTTAGGTATTCCTCTTGGTGGTTTCACTAGGGTATATGGTAGATTCTAAACTTTTTTTATTTTGGTTGTATTTGAATTCTCCTTCAATGGATCCTCTGATGTGGTGAATTGATCTATTTCTTTAATGTTGATCTCACCTACCTCTACAACATCATTATTCCTTATCTCTTGTACTAATATTTCTTCATTTCTTGCACTCTCCTCTTGAGGGTTAGGGTTAGGAAGAACCCTACTTGTCCTCTTTTCCATTCTTGGTACCATTTCTTCATTTGAGACTTCAAAAAATGTTTTCTAACTAAAATTTCTTTTCGGTTATGTTAGGCCTTTATACTACTAGTGTAACCCCTTATTGTTATTAGTATAACCCCCTTATTATATTTTTGTACCCATGTAGTCCCCATATTGTTACTATTGGGCCCCATAGAATCCCACTATTGTTATTATTTTTCCCTTACATTATTATTGTTATGTCGGCTCTAATTAGACTATGACCCCTTAGACTCCTATATATAAAAAGGAGGTATTGTGATTTGTATCATCCAAGAATTGTTCATTTGTGTAATGTAAAGGAGGTTTCCCCCTCGAAGAGGCTTATTTCTAAGGTGTTGATCTATATTTTCTATATTTTCATTAGTTGGTTTCATAACATTTGGTATCAGAGCTTTGGATTCTAGGGTTTTGCTGCTCCAAACAGGTCATCGTGGCATTTGCGCTATAATTTTTTTTCTACAACATTTCGGATGCTAAAAACAAAACCCAGTTGGGTTGAAATCTTTCTAAACCTTGGGTTCGAATTTCAGAGCTTTTTGCACTATATTTATAGAGATATACTCAAGGAAGTTGGCCTTTTTGCAGACTCCCGAATTAAATTCCAAACAGGTGACCTGGGGAAAATAGTCATAAATTGTGTTTTGAGCATCAGATTGAAATTTCATAAGAAGTTACGGAACGAGGACAGACTTTAGTTTCTTGAATACATTTTTCAGATCCAAAGGTTGAAATAGTGATACGGGGCACATTTTACAAGTTCGCTCTATTGAACTAGTCTATAATCAGGTCACTGTGGGAGATTTGGCATAAGGCTTCCTTGGAGAATCCAATTTGGATCAAACTGGTGGCATTGGAAAGAGGACACAGAGAGATACCGTAGGTCGCACATTTAAAACTAGAAGATCCGAGCTTACAGAGTTACAATCGTTTTAAGATCGAGCTCCTAAAATCAAGAAAAAGCGAGATGAGGAAGTTTGATGGCAAGGATCAGATAAATTGGATACTACAGATGGAGAAATATTTTGATCTACATGGTGTACCACTGTTACAAAAGGTATTTATTGTATCTAATAATTTAGAACCAAATCAATTTTTATGGTATAAAGGGCTTTGTTCTCGTAAACCACTTGTCACGTGGTCAATTTTCATGGAGGAAATGATAGCACATTATGAGGATACAAAGAGAAACACCTTATTTAGCCAATTGATAAATCTCAAACAAAAGTGTTCGATGGAAGAGCACATTGAGGACTTTCAAAAATTGAATATAAGGGAAAATGATATTCCAGAGAAGCAAAGTATTGATGGCTCCATAGGGACTTTAAAGGATAACATTCAACATGAGGTTCGTCTTTGGGAACCTGATTCATTGGAGAAGACATTCAGATTGGAAAGAAAAGTGGAAAGAAAAATTATGGAAACAATGAATTCTACCCCTCACAACTAAACATGGAAGTTTTGTTTCTCCTAGCCTTCCACAACCTACAAGGGTGACACCACGACAATTGGAAGAAAAAAGAGAAAAAGGGCTTTGTTACAATTGTAAGAGAAAATGCACTAAAGGTCATAAATGTGCTAAGAATAAATTGTTTTACATAGATTATGAAGAGGAGGAAGAAAAGGGTCAAGAAACATCAAAAGAAGAGGATATGCACCAGGAACCAACCCCGGAGAAAGAAGAAATGATTTCAACCATATCTTATAAAGCATTGGCAAGAATTACCCCTCCTCAAACTCTCAAGATAGAAGGACATATCAAGAAGAAAAAGGTTCAAGAAGTGAAAGATCACATCAGTAAAGAAGAAATGAATCCAACCATATGGTCATAATTAGCACTCCTCAAACTATCAAGATAGAAGGACATATCAAGAAGAAAAATGCTCAAGAAGTGAAAGATCACATCGAGCATCAAGAAATGAATCAGACCATATCTTGTAAAGCATTGGAAGAAATTACCACTCTTCAAAATCTAAAGATAGAAGGACATATCAAGAAGAAAAAATTTCAAGCAGTTAATATCATATCAAGCATCAACAACAAGTTCTCCAACATTTAAAGGATAATGCTACTTTGGTGTAGAATCGAATGAAAAAATAGGTAGATCAACATCGCAGTGAAAAATGTTTTGATGTAGATGTTTGAAATCATGGAAATTCTCTAGAGGAGTGGATGGAGGATAGCGATCAGGTTTAGCAGTTAGGGTTAGGGTTCACTACAAGGTTTGCCTCAGGCGAACCTAAGCCCTAGGTAGGGTGCATGTAAAGTCTGCAACCAACAGCACCAGATCAGGCCAAGTAAGAGTCACGAGGCGTCTAGGGAAGACGGATAGGACGTGGGTTGGGCTGACAAAGAAATGACAGAATCGGATGGGGGGGGGGGGAGATATCCCTTCCTACAAAAACGTAACGGTAGGCGAGACAAGCAAGAAAGGATCAAACGGACTCGCAGGGAAACGAAGGACGCGCCGGTCATGGGGGGCTCGATGGCAAGCGAGGTTGGGAAACAAATGTCTACCTAGAGCAATGAAAAAACCCAGGTTTGAAGTCCCAAATAACAAACTAGAAGAATACAGAGGATATATGAAAGACCACACTCTGATTTGTAAGTTTGTAGGATCGTGGTCGTTAGAGAAAGAACTGGCAAAATGGATACAACAGAGATGGAAACCTAAAGGACATATTGACCTAAAATTAGGTGCTAAGGGCTTCTTCACGGTCATTTTCTCACACGTGGAAGATAAGGAGAGGGTTTTTGATGATGTACCCTATTTCTTTAACAATGCGGGTCTCTTTATGAGACACTGGGAAGAATGTTGCAATCCGGATAAGGAGAAAATGTTAGCGGCTCCAATATGGGTCCGACTGTTTGGACTCCCAATTGAGTTTTGGGATCTAGAAATCCTGGAAGGTATTGGGAACTCAATTGGGATCTTTGTCAAAGTGGCAGACACCACCAGGAAGGGCAGATATACATCCTATGCAAGGATCTGTGTTTAAATGAACATCATGGAACCGCTTCCTGACTAGAACGAGGTGGAATATCATGATGAGGTATGGAAACAACAAGTAGATTACGAGCACATTCCATTCTACTGCAAAATATGTCATGAATACGGTCATCTCTTCAGATCCTGCCCCCTGAATGCAGCCAAATCATCAATGGACACTAGGAAGTAGGAAGAAACAGGCAAGGAGGGAGATGAAGGTTTTACAGAAGTGAAGCGCTGGAAGAAACCTCAAAAAGGACTAACAAATCTGAAACCACCTTCTAAGGAGTCAACTCAGGTAAATCAAAACAAGTTTGTGGCTCTACAAGAAGAGGAAATGGAAGAGGATGGTGAAGACAGCGATGAAGAAACAACAGAACCTAAAAAGATAGACAAAGGGAAAAATAAGGAACAAGCAAATATGGAGCTGGAAAAGGAAGTAGAAGGGATAGAAACTCAACAAGAGCAGATCCAAATGGAGATATACCCCCATAAGGACAAAGACAGTGAAGAAGAACAAGTCATGAAGAGACTACTACAAGAATGGAGGCATCTAGATGAGATATTCATCCCAAAAGATCAGAAGCAATTATATAAATACATGTTCCAACAATACAAGGAGAAACGTGGGGCAATAATAGTTAGTCAACCAAAACATCTAGGATCACAAGGGGGACAAAACACAGAAATAGGTAATGCAGAGAAAGGGAGAAGAAAATGGGGAAGAAGATCCATGAGCGAATCCACTCAAATGGTAGGAGAAATGTTGGTGAATTTGGGAAGAGTCATACCTTTGTCAGAGGTATTCCGACAACCCATCAAATTGTTAAAATGATAATTACAACTTGGAATATTAGAGGATTGAATAGCAAGGGGAAACAGAGATACCTGAAGGAGAGACTTAAGAGAGATAAGCCTAATATAATGATTATCCAGGAAACTAAGATCAGTGAACAGAAACTGAAAGACATTGTGGGTAAATTTAAACCGCATTATGAGATAACAGGTCAGGATGCCATAGGAAGTGTTGGGGGCTTGGCAATACTCTAGAACCTATAGGAGGTTCAATTTGAAGACTGGGTAAGTTTACCTCGAATTCTTTTTGGGAAATTCAAGAAATTAGGATCTCAGAAATGATTCCTCCTCATGGGAGTGTATGGACCACCTATACCTGGAGAAAGCAGGATTTTCCTCCAGAACTTGGAAAAAACTCAGAGTCTCTGACCAGAAAATCCATGGATAGTAGGAGGGGACTTCAACATGATCACATCACTAAGTGAAAAAAGAGGAGGCCTCAGAAGGTCCGACTCGGATATGGAAGCTTTCTGGAATATGATCAATGAACAAATATTGGTGGATATCCCAACGATAAATGGGATTCACACATGGAACAACAGAAGAGGAGGTACCCACCAAATTGCCTCGCGGTTAAACAGATTCCTTATATCAGAACAGATAATAAACCGAGATATTTTTATCGAAGCCATGATCCTTCCGGGAATGGGTTCTGACCACTAGCCAATCAAACTAGAAATTGACCTCAAAGATAGCCCCAAAAAGCACCCTTTCAGGTTTGAGGCCTTCTGGCTTAGAGACCAAAAGTTCATAACGTAAGTAGAGGAATGGTGGAGACAAAACCAATAGAGAGGGAGGAGTAGAATGCATACCTTCCAACTGAAATTAAAGGAAATAAAAGAGAAAAAAAAAATGGAACAAAGAGGAATCCGGGAATATTTTTAAGGACCAGCAGCAACTAGACCAGAGAATGAGGAGAATCCAACAAGAAATCATAACAACAGGTAGAAGAGAGGAACTAGCTAGGGAGGAAGGGGTTCTCATAATCCAAATTGAAGAAAGAAGGAAATAGGGAGATTCTTTGGAAACAAAAATCAAGAGTGAACTGGTCAAAAGAGGGAGAGAGGAATACAAAGTTCTTTCATTAGGCCATGATTCAACAGAGACAGAGAAACAGAATCTTCTCTATAAAGAACGTAGGAGGAATACGCCTAACTCAGCATGAAGAAATGGAACAGGCACTAGTCAACCACTTTAAAGACCTCCTTACAGAACCCCAGGAGGACCGAAGAGAAGCTATTGGAAGAATCTGCAATGAGATTCCAAGTATGATTACCAGCGATCAAAACCTGGCTCTTATGAGGGCAGCCACCATGGAGGAAGTCGAAGATATTATGAAAGGGATGAAGAAGAATAAAGCTCCTAGACTAGATGATTTCACAACGGAATTCTACCAAGCGGGTTGGAAATTCTTAGGGCAAGACATCCTGGACGTGGTTGAAGAATCTCAAAGAAACCAGAAGGTATGTCCACGCTTAAACTCTACCCTTCTATCTCTTATTCCTAAAACATCTAAGTCTGAAGATCCCCAAGGTTTCAGACCTATAGCCCTATGTAATGTAATCTATAAAATTAATGCAACCCTTATGGCAAAAAGACTTAAGCTCGTCCTTTCTAGCATTGTTTTCCCTGAACAAATAGGATTTGTGGAAGGTTGTCAAATTCTTGATGGTTTGATAGCGTCACAAGAAGTGGTGCACTCACTGAAATCCAAAAAAGAAGCAGGGATGATGATTAAACTGGACCTCTCTAAGGCTTATGACCGTCTGAATTGGGAATACCTTAAATCGGTGCTAGCAGCCTTTGGTTTTCCAAACAGATGGATTTCTTGGGTCTCGGATATGATCTCCACCCTGAATTTTTCCATTCTCTTAAATGATACGCCAACCTCCACCTTCAATTCCTCTAGAGGATTAAGGTAGGGGGACCCTCTATCTCCCTTCCTTTTCATCATTGCGGCGAAAGGGATGGGGAGATATATTAAAAAAGAATTGCAAGAAAGGAAAATTAAAGGGCTCCGGATATGGGGGAATGATCTACCGATCACTCATCAGAAATTTGTTGATGACATCGCGTTGTTCTGCACAGTATCACTTAGGGAAGTAAAAAGAATGAAAAGTATCCTGGACCTCTTCATGGAAGCATTGGGTACTCAAATCAACAAGGAGAAATCTTGCACATACTTCTTCAACACAATCAGAAATGTCAAAACTTATTTGACAAGAATCTTGGGATTCTGAACGGGCAACCTCCCCACTAAATATCTTGGCACCCCTCTAGCTTTGAATCCTCTAAATATCGCAAATTGGAAACAAACCATTGAGAAAATCACGGGAAAATTGGCAAACTGGTCCTTCAGAACCCTTAATCTAGTAGGAAGAGTAGTCTTGGTCAAGGCAGTCTTACAAGCAATCCCGATTTACCAAATCTCGGCCACGGTAGCCCCTAAAGGAGCATGTGCCAAAATGGTGGAGATTTTCAAAAAATTCCTCTGGGGAGGACCGAAGCAATAGAATAAATGCGCATTGATATCCTGGCAAGGTCTGACTAGGAGTAAAGATGAAGGGGGATTAGGATTAAGGGATCCCTACACTATGAACCAAATACTGGGGGAAAATCTCTGGTGGAGATGGATGGCAGGAGGAGGAGACCTATGGAAAAGAATTTGGACGAAGAAATACAACATGCCAGTAAAAACAGAAAAAATCTTAAGACACATGGAAATTCCAAGAGGCTCTACAATTTTGAACCTGGCCAGTCATAACAGGGACATAATATCTAAGCATGCCTTCTGGGAAATTAAGGATGGTAGATCAGCTAAATTCTGGGAAGATCCTAGCAGTAGAGGGAGAAATTGAATGGTATACAGGGTCTAGGAAACACCTTCTAGATGGCTAAAGAGAAGGGTTTAAATTATGTTAGAGAACTCTATAAAGAAGAACACATAGAGAAGTACTGGAGAATGTGGAAAAACCTAGAAGAATGGGATAGAATAATAGATGAGGAATAAAGAGAGTTGTATATAAAAGAAATGAAGACAAGGAAAATAGCCATTAGAACAGGTCCAGATATACTGAGATGGGGTCACTCAATGAAAGGAGCATTCACGATCAAAGAAGCCTATAATCTCACCATGGAGTAAGAATAAGATGACCTAAAACCCCTATGGAAACAAATTTGGCAAGGAAATTAGTGGCCAAAAGTTACTCACTTCCTCTGACTAATGTGCAAGGGTCGAATTCTGACCTGGGACCAACTTCAAAAGCATGGAATTTAGGGTCCACCTCGTTGTGGTCTCTGTAAATAGAACCAGGAAATGACTGAACACCTTATGAATTCTTGTCAATTTTCCCAGCAACAATGGGAAGACATCCATGATAGCTTTGGAAGGATAAACAGAGACCCCGAAAACATCAAAGAAACAATCAATCAATTGGGGCACAGTCAATTCACCATCCCATTGGTGAGAAGAGCTTGGAGTGTAGCTGTAGGTTTGAACGTGTCGATGATATGGAAAGAAAGAAACCACGGAATCTTTCAAAACAAAGCGCTGACTCAAGCGCAGGTCTGGAGAAGAACCATAGGTCATATCATAGAAACCATTCTAGCAGAAGCATGGAGTCAAGAGGATTGGAAGACAATGCCTGATGAAGAACGAATCCTGGCCAAGCTAAACCTAGATCAAAAAATGGTAATTCCCAAGATGTGGAAACCTTCTAGCTCAAATAGAACAAGCCCTTTCCATTTTTCATGCCCTATTGCAGGCTTCATAAAACTAAAATTCGATGGGGCCTCCAAAGGCAACCCAGGGTCGGCGGGGATTGGAGGCATCTTCCGAGACGACTAAGGCAGAACAAGATGGGTATTCGCAACCCATGGTGGTGTCATGAGCAACAACAAAGTAGAGCTTACGACAGTTTGTCAAGGTTTAGGAACAATGATAAGACTAGGATATCACCACCTAGAGGTGGAAGGATACTCCCAACTTGTTATAGATATGATGAGGAAACTTAATAATGGTAAGACCTGGGACAAGATTGCGAAAGCTGGAGGATAGCTAGCCTAGTCCAAGACCTAGGAGACCTAATAAAGCAGTTTGAATATATGATCATAAATCATGTCAGAAGGGAAGGTAACAGAGCAGCTTGTTTCCTAGCTAACTAGGGAAGCAATGAGCAAGGAGGCAATCTGGATAGTATCTGGCCACCAAAACTTGAGGATCCCAGATTGGAGCCCCTCACGTAGGGTAGGTGGGAAGGGATACATGAAGGCGGTAAGATTAGGGAGAGAGCATAGAACACAGAAAAGGGAAGACGGGAGCAGGGCAGCGCAAGCGTTGGGGACTTCTATGGACGAACACAACTCCGGGTATGTTTATTGTCGCTTACCTCCTGCATTTCTCTCTGAGAAGAATAGTATGTTGAAGGAGGGGGGTAAGCTTGGGTATGTTGGGAAGGGGCTAAGACAGGGAAGGCCTAAGGACAGAGATGAGAGGTGGAGAGAGTCTAGATCAACTGATTAATAGCAACCAGAGCATAGGCATGCCCGGGGAGTGTAATCCCATTATAAAGGGTCGGCCCTGGGAAACTAGGGAAGAGAATTTTAGGAAGGATTGGATGGTAGATGGTTCGGCTGCCTCCCTTAGTCTAGGATGGGAGAAATCCACGACTCTCTAGAGAGACAGGGAGGGCTTGAATAGGAATGGAAGACAGGAAGTATGAAGATCTTCAAAAGCTACTGTTTGATGTCAATAATTGTAAGTAGGAGTCTGAAAATGAAGAGATGGCTCGCCTAGGCAGAGACAAGGGCTGCAGGGGTAGAGGGCACTAGATCCAATCAGTCAGAAAAGAAACTACCACCTCAGAGATTGCAGAGCCGAGAAGAGGTAGGAAATCCATTAAGGTGGCGGTCAAGGAGGCAGCTCGAGCATACAAAGAAGGAACGGATGTCAACTTTCACCAGTTGATCCAGGAGATGGAGGATAGCATCATGGAAGAAGACTCTAAGCCAGAAATGGAAGAATGGGGGGACATAGTCCCCGACCCAGGGCATACCAAGGGCAGGATGATGTTATTTCAACAAACCTTGCACATATATTGGGTCATGAAGCGCTTGCTGGCTAGAGCTCTGGAACAGGTGTCGAGGGAGATGGCGAAAATAGCCCAAGGCATGCCCAACCTCAAAAAGGACATGAAGAATCTGCAAATTATGATGTTTATGCAAGATAGTAAGCTAGATGAGATCCAATAGTGAATGATGAAGCTATCTTCAGCATCGGGTGACTCTGCTACTGCACCGGTTATCGTGGATTCAGAAAAAGATGATAGAAAGGAATAGTATTTTATCTTCCAGTTTTTACTGGTCTTTTTAGTGGATAGCTTTTACATTTTCTGTCTTTATATGCCAGGTCAAACCTTAAACAGTGTATCTAGATGTGAAGTATATCTATCTTGGGTTGAGAGACTTGTTAAATTTCGCTACTGGATGGCTTATAACAGACTAAGGTGGCCAACCGACTTGGTTTCCCATCTGGGAAAGTTGAGGCCACCAAGATTTTGTATATGGAACAACTTGCTTCTATAAATAGAAAAAGAAGGAACAACCGTAGCTTACAACAACAACAAAAAAATGTTTTGATGTAGGTGATTGGGTATTTTTATGGCTACATCTCAAGCAAGCTATTTATGAGAAGGAAATGTTAGCAATAATACATGCACTTAAGAAATGGCGACCTTACCCAATGGGAAGACATTTCAAGGTAAAAATGGATCATGATAGTCTTAAATACTTTTTAGAACAAATATTATCTTTAGAAGAATAGAAAAAATAGGTCACAAATATGTTGGGTTATGACTTTGACATCATCTATAGAAAAGGGAAGAAAAATTTTGTTGCAGATGCGCTCTCAAGAAAGGATGAGGATGTAGAAGCATTGTTTTGTGTTATTTCTATTATCCAACCAGATTGGATAAATGAAGTAAGGGATGAATGGAAGAAGGATGAACAAGTGTGGCCACTCATTCAAAATTTGCAAAAGATCCCAATTCAAACAATATTGCCAAAACTTGAAGAAGAAGGAAAAATCATATTGGAACCTAGAGCAGTCACAGAAACAAACACCCGGCAACTACGAAATCGATCAATTTCAGAGTATCTCAACAAGTGGAAGAACTTACCTGCTGAAGATTCCACATGGGAGGACAAGAATTTTATACAAAAGCATCAAGAACTACTCAAGCGTTGAGGACAACACTTTTTGAAGGAGAAGGGCATGTTAAGCCCCTATACTACTAGTGTAACCCCTTATTGTTATTAGTACAACCCCCTTATTTTATTGTTGTACCCATGTAGTCCCCATATTGTTACTATTGTGCCCCATAGAAGCCCACTATTGTTATTATTTTTCCCTTACATTATTATTGTTATGTCGACTCTGATTATATTATGAGCCCTTAGACTCCTATATATAGAAAGGAGGTCTTCTCATTTGTATCATCCAATAATTGTTCATTTGTGTAATGTAAAGGAGGTTTCCCCCTCAAAGAGTCTTATTTCTAAGGCGTCGATCTATATTTTCTATCTTTTTGTGAGTTGGTTTCATAACAGGTTATAATTCGAGCTTTTAGTTCTATATCAACAATTGTTTTGACTAGTCCATGATGATAAAGAGCCCTATCAACATTTTTTGAGTTCTTTGAATATTAAAAACCATTTTTCTTAAGCTATTCAATAGGTAGTATGGAAAATTTAACTCTTTACCCTTTATAAAATGCATTAACAATCAGGCATGGTAAAACAAGATGACTTCATATTTTTCTTCAGATGTAAGAATTTTTTGTAGAATAAACATGAAATTTCGCAATTTCCTTTTTAATGAAGATATTGGAATACATTTTATGAATGTTGATACATCCATGTTTGGATTTTTCAAGACGGATTCCCATGAATAATAATTAATTTTATGAGATTTGAACTAGTTTTAGATGATTCTTGAGAGTCCAGTAGCCTCCGCTAAGAATGACTCTATCACCTTCAATTTGATGTCCCTAATTTTTGGCCTCAGCTCCACCAAACACCCTTGCGAATTCCCTTGTGACCTCAATATCATAGCCTTCAAATTTCTCAAAGAAATTCAACCATCCAACTTTCCTCAATTTATTTATTACTTTGGGATATGTAGCAAAGAAATTCACTCCTTCAGATATATGATGGATTATGACACCCGTAGTTGTAAGAGAAGTTTTCACCTTAAAATCAAACTTTCATTAGTTGTTATAGGTAAATAAGAGATGGATCGAATGTCTTGGTGAAATAAACAAGGAGGGAGATGAATAATAATGATAAAGAGGGATTATTAAATAGGATTGTATAATTATGGTGAAATAAGACTCTCCCATTCATATAATAATGACCCATGATCACTTAATAAAAACTCTTGATTTGCAAGATAGTTTTTGATTTTGTATTTTTCAAATGGGATAAGGAGTCTTGAGGATATTATGGAACAAGGTGGTGGAATATGAATTTATTATGTCATCATTAGGATTTGAGGTTTCCCATAAGGCTTTTCTTTAAGTTTTATTGAAAAATAATGGTAAATGAGTCCATGTATACATCTCAAATTCTATAGTTAAATTTTAATAAATTGACCAATTATACATGATGTTACCTTTCAGGTTACCTAACACTTATGCCTTTGAAATAGATTTTATTGTGGGTCCAAAGCTAATTCTTGCACACTCCTTAGAATGAATCACTTATGGAATGTTTCATTGGCTACAAAATGGTATCAACCTTACTAATTTGCTTCAAATTCTTCAAGGAAACTTGTTGTTGTTGATACTGATGATGTTGATAATGTTGATGATGCTTATCATGTTGAGATGTTATTAAAAGAGAAACAAATACTTCAAACTGATTAGTTTGAGTGAAAAATTTATTTGCAAAAAGGAAAGGAGAAATGCAAGTTGCCAAGGGTCTTGATTTTCAACTATGATTTCTTGCATAGTTTATGCCAGTAGTGCTAGTTGTCATAACTATGCATTTTTTATTATTTGAAAATAAATTTAAAAGACATTAGGTGGTAGAGGGGAGGATTCCCCTTTTTCCCACAAATTTCAACTTAAAAATTTGAACAAAATTTTCTCTTTTCAAGGGCTTATGATAGAGTTTTAACATATGCCAATTAAGAAGAAAAGTTATTCCTTCTAAATCAATAGTCTTGATCCTTAATTCTACATTTTTAAAAGAAATTTCTATCTCATAAGGGCCTAACCAATGTGTTTGGAATTTCCCTTGAAAAACTTTAAATCAGGAATCAAAGAGAAGGGCCCAATCACCTGGTTTAAACATTTTTGACCTTGATAAACTTGTCGTGCCATCTTTTCCTTTGCTATTGGATTATGTTTGTACTTTGAATGGAGTCTGTATAGTATTTTCCAATTCATTTAGTTGTTATAATCTTTTCTTTTGAGCTTCAGAGAGATCTAGCCCTAATGTTGCTAGTATATTGTATGCTTCCACTTGGAATTCAATAGGAAGTAGAACTTTCTTTCCATAAACAAGCTCATAAGGAGTATGTCCAATAGCATTTCTCCATGTAGTATGGTATGCCATAAGTGCTTCTAGAAGTATATCTTCCCAAACTCTTCTATGTAGATGCATGGTATTGGTTAGTATGGCTTCAAAAAATTTATTTACGGATTTCACTTGTCCATCAGCTTGTGGACGATATGGAGTGGATTTGTGATGCCTGATATTGTATTCCTCCATAATCTTATGCATGAGATTATATGTAAATTGCATGCCCTTGTCTATCATAATTTCTCTTAGTACAACAAAATGAGTGAAAATATGCTAAAAAATAAATGAAACAACAACATTTTTAGTATTAAAATTTAGTGACTTAGCCTCTACCCATTTAGTAACATAATCAATGCAAATAAGTATGTACCTCTTTTGCTTGGATGGAGGATTAATGGGTCCAACAAAATCTAGAACCCCTTTCTCAAAAATCTCAATTAATACTTGTGGCTTCCCCATCCTTTGACAATAATCACAACTCTTGACATATTCTTTGACATATTTGAAAAGAGAAGGCTAATTATAGTATCCCAAAAGAATTAGTTTGTATGCAGATCGTCTATTAGTAAAATGTCCTCCACAAGGTTCATCATGACATGATTTAAGTATTCCAAGTATCTAATCTTCTCAAACACATCTTCTAATGATCATATGAGTTCCTATTTAATATATTTTTCCTTCAATCGAAGAATAAGGTCCATTGGATTTGATGACTCCTTGTTTTTCTTTTGCTGACAACTGAGGAGGGAATTTCCTGTAGCTAAAATATTAGTGATATCTGCAAACTAGGGAGTTCTAATAGATATTTCAAAAAGATATTCATCGGGAAAATTATCTACTATAGCGGTTATAGTACTATCATTTTGTATCCTGCAAAGGAAATCAACGACTATGTTTTCCTTTCCCTATATATCTAAAATGGTAATATTAAATTCCAACAATAATAAAAGACACCAAGTAATACTACCATTAGTTATTGGTTTATTCATAAGATATATGATATCAGAATGATCAGTGTGAATAAAAGTCTTAGATCCAGTAATCTAGTGTCTAAACACATCCCTTAAAACTTTATTTGAGGAATAAATAGAAATATGAAAAGGAGGGGAGAAATTTGGCCCTCTTGGAATGGGTGCCTCAGAAATTTTATATTTCAATAATTCAAAATATTTTTGATAATCAGAATCCCAATGAAATTCACAATCTTTGGTGAGTAATTTGAAAAGTGGTGAAGCAAGCTTTGTAAATTTTTCTATAAACCTTCTATAATCATCTGTGAATCCAAGAAAAAATTGAACATCCTTTTGAATTTAGGCACTAAAATTTTGGAGATGATTTCAACCTTTACCGAGTCCATCTTAATTGAAAACCCTGAAACATGATGTCCCAAAACAATTCCTTCATTAAACATCATATATCATTTTTCATTACTTAATTAAATATTAACTTCTTTACATATAACAAGATATTTTTCCAATTTTTTTAAAGTGCTACTTCTAAAGCATTCCCATAAATAGTAAAATCATCCGTATATACTTCTACACAATCATGGATCAAGTCAGAAAAAATGCCCAATACTGCTCTTTGAAATATAGTAAGTGCATTGCGCAATTCAAAAGGAAGTAATTTATAAGTAAGGCTTAATCCATGGACATGTAAAATTTTCCTCATATTTATCTTCAAGTGCAATCTGAATTTAATTATATCCACCGAAGCCATCAATAAGAGATAAATATTTCTTTCCTGCTAGTGTATCTAAAACTTGATCAATGAAGGGAAATGAGAAATTACCTTTTAGAGTTGCTTTATTTAATTCTCTATAATCTATGCAAACTCACTACTTTCCACTTTTCTTTGGCACAATAACCAATGGTGAAACCCATTGGCTCTTTGAAACTGGATAAATAAAGTTTACATTTAGTAATTTTTGTAACTCTTCTTTGACAATTTCCCTTAGATTAGGATTCACCCTTCTCTAGGGTTGTCTTACAAGTTTGATATATATATATATATATACACATACACATACCCATTGTTATGTACCTAGGGGGGGTAATATGGGGTACCGAGGGAGGTACCCAAGGTAATAATGTAATAATGGGATGGGCCATAGTAATAAATAAGGTGGTTAACCCATGTCATGTAAGGGACCACAAGTAGTTAATATAATGTAAGGGGCCCATGGTATTAGTTGATGGTATGAGTAAACCATGGTAATGATGCATGGTATTGTATGTATGAGGCCTATATAGAGGCTAGAGACTCCACATGGAGAGATATGAAGAGAAGTATTCTTGTATGAATGGGTTGTGGAGTGTTTTCCTTCCTTAAGGAGTGATTGTAT
>APFE030149948.1:4200-22645 GCA_000404065.3 Pinus taeda | reverse complement strand
ATCCAAGAGAAAGGTGAACCCTCGATCTCGCTGGTGCCTCGCTCGCTTGAGATGGAAGTTGACCGGGGCAGCTCTTCTTTGTTTATGTGTATTAGGCGGATCGTCTCTCCTTTGTATTCGTCATGTGACTACTTGGTTTCCATCTTGATGGTTGTCTTGTGGGGTGATGTGGGTGATGATATGTTGAAGTTTTAACCCACAATGGCTTTTGCTTGACTTCACCCTACTGTGGTGCCTATTGTGATGTCTTCTTTTTCAAGATGACTTCAACCACTGAGCCCTCCTCTGATGTATCATCACATGTAACCTTTTCTTCTGCAACCTTTGTTTGTGTTTGATTGTCGATCATCAAAGGCTCATCATCTGATATGTCAGTCCCTTGAACAACTTCTGCTTCAGCCTCTATGTGCTCTACCTATTTATGGATGGAAATATCCTGTAATGTAATTTTCTTCTTTTTATACCATAGCTTCAGGAATTTCTTCTGCACATTAATATTGATAGTACCCACGGATTCCATCCAAGGATATCCCAAAACAACATCCATATTATCCATCTCTGAAGCATAAAAATCACCATGCAACACATATTTATCCATAGAAATCTTCAAATCCTTGTACACTTGAACATCCTCATCATCCACTTGTGTATTTTCAATGTGTTTTGTTGGGACTTGCAATTTTTTGGCCAAATTAACACTGATAAAATTATGCTTGCAACTAGGATTTATAGACACAACGATCTTCTCCTTCTGAATCAACCCATGAACCTGCAATAAGGATGTACCAGTAGGAAATAGACCCACATGTTTCTCCTTATCTTGTTTTCTGGCATGAGACCATCTGTCTAAAAGTAATTTTTCAAATTCTTCATCCGACAAGTCTTCCAACTTTTTGATTCCTAGCGATCTCCACCATCTGTCGGCATCTTCTTGCAAATTAAACCGTACCATATCCTTCCAAAATATCCTATATTGGAGCTTTATTGTTTGTAGGAATTCTTCAATAGTAGGACCATCATCTTTTCCTGTAAAATGTAGAGTCGTCATGAAGAGGGTTTTGAGAAAAATTCTATGACTTGGCGAAAATTTGAAAATGTCACAGTTTCGTCAATATTGCTCAGAATCTTATTATAACCTGTTTTTCGAAATGGAACAATCATTCTGCATCTACCCATGTGATAGAAATCCTGATCCAGGCACTAGAATTCCATATCTGCGCTGCTACTCTCCCGCCGTCACCCAAAATTTCTGAAAAAAGTGCTGATTTTAAATCAGCGATATCTCCCTCATCCGGACTCCGATTCGACTGATTTTTTTTTTTTGAAATCATGTGTTTTTTCACAAAGATTCCAGATCTATAGTTAGATCTTGCACCAGGATGTCTAGATCTGCGCCGCAAATTCGCTGCCCCGAAAAATTGTCTCCAACCCTACTGATTTTAGATCAGCGATATCTCCTTCATCCGGACTCCGATTTGACCGATTTTTTTTTTGAAATCGGCTATTTTTTCACAAGGAATACAGATCTGCAATCAGATTTTTCATATCTTGAACCAAAATGTACAGATCTGATCTGCAAACTCGCCGCCCTTGAAATCCTGCAAAAAGCAAATAAAAAAAAAAATTCCACTTTTGTGCCCAAGAAAGTGCTCTGATACCACTTGTTGTTTATCTAAACCGGAAATAATATAGCTCTGATACCACTTGTTGTAGATCTACTAAGGGGGGTGGAATGTTATATACCTAGTGGGGGTAATATGGGGTACCGAGGGAGGTACCCAAGGTAATAATGTAATAATGGGATGGGCCATAGTAATAAATAAGGTGGTTAACCCATGTCATATAAGGGACCACAAGTAGTTAATAATAATGTAAAGGGCCCATGGTATTAGTTGATGGTATGAGGAAACCATGGTAATGATGCATGGTATTGTATGTATTAGGCCTATATAGAGGCTAGCGACTCCACATGGAGAGATATGAAGAGAAATATTCTGGTATGAATGGGTTGTGGAGTGTTCTCCTTCCTTAAGAAGTGAATGTATGGTGTTGCCCTACCTTAAGGGTTTGATAATAAAGAAGCATTTCTATCTATTTCTATCTTATTTCTTGGGTTTCTTTCTGTTATCATATATTTTTGGGTTAGATCTACAACACGTGGTATCAGAGCTATATTATTTCCGGTTTAGATACAAAACAAGTGGTATCAGAGCTACAACAAGTGGTATCAGAGCTACAACACCCATACACATACACATATACATATGATACATGCAATTATTTGGATGGATTCCTTTCATGCCTATGTATCCCATGCAAATACAGAAGAATGTTTTTGTAACATCTTAATTAGTTGTTCCTTTTCAATTTCCTCTGAGTTATTATTGATATTTATTATTTTTCCTAGATTAAACTCTACAAGAGTATTGCCAAAATTTTCTATTAAGTTTAACAATCATTTGGATTGTCAAGATCAAAAGTATTCAATACTATATTTTTCTTGAAAACTTTGGTCTAACATATGCACACAATAATTTTGTTGAAAATAATGAGAAAAATTATGATTATTCATAAGGTTCACTAATTTATTTTTCTCATCATTTTGTGAGATAGTTAAAATTGGTTGAATATTTTCATAATCTTCATCATCATATTCAATCCTTTATTCTTTCTCTATTTCAGTTATTTCTCTTTTGAAGCCACTTCTAAATTTGAGCATGTCTGGATCCACCTAGATCATTCCTCCCCACTAAGGAGATTTTCATCCTACAAAAGAATGAACATAATCTTCAACTACTATGTTACATTGTCTACCCCCCAAGTGCCCTGACAAGTCACCCTTCGTTCTCCTTCACCTTTGTCCTTTAGAACCATAAATGATGAACCGACACTTGCATCCCCTAGAAACCTGTATTACAAAATTTTGCAAATTACATGCTCAATTACATGACCAACCATGACCCAAGCATCCCCATACTTGCTAAGAGTTTATAATACACACTATTTTGTCAAGTTTACGTCATAATAGAATTTAATACCCCAGCTATCAACATAAGGCCAAAAACATCATTGTTTCTTTAATAAGCGATGGAAAACACATCATCACTTTTACAATTTAAATTGCCAAACATGATTTACAAAATGTGGTCGTCAAATGCTAACAGATCTAGTAAAACCACCATTTCTTACTCAACAAAGTTAACCACTAGGAATGTGACAGATTTTCTTATCGAACATCTTCACCAATTGGTTCTTGCATGGGTGTTTTGTCCTTAAAACGTTGCTTTGGATGGAGCCTCCAACATGTGGCTCTTTGATGTCCACCTCTGTTGCAATGACTGCAAAAAAAAATCTTCCTCCAGGCCTGCTTAACCTGCTTCCTTCCCTAAAGTGGAGAAGGCCTTTCACGCCTCATCCTCTTTCTTGCTTCCATTCTCTTCCAGCACTCAACAACCCCATGGTTATGTGAACCATAAAAACTACATGTTTTTCTATGACATGATTTATGCTCATAATTGACATGCTTGTAATAAAAATGAACTTTAGAATATTGCAACTTTTTATACCTCTCTTGACTGCCTCTGGTGCGAAATTGGCGATGAGAGCTTGCCTTAGTTCTTCCTCTGCAATGTGCACTGCCATGGGAGTATTGTGATATGTTCTAATAATCCTCTTTCTTCAATGGCTTCGACAATGTCTTGGAAGCTTCTGACACATTTGAGCACTCTCCTTCAATGTATCCCAAACCTGCAAATTGAGGTCTTTGCACAAACTCCAATGGCTAAGTCATCCCTTGGCCATCATCACCAAGTCCTCCTCCTTTATACCCCATCTTGGTAAGGAGTCTCATACCAGTTCCTTAAATGGGTACCTTCATGTTTCCAATAAAAATAGCATCATGCGAACATAAAATTGAAGAATGATCAACATTGTTTACCTCAATTGTCAATTCTGAAACAAGTGATGATGGCTTTGCTAAGCCTTCACTCCACTTCAACTCTTCCAAGGCCTCTTTTGTGGCCCATAACTGAAGTTGAAGCCTCTACTTCTCCTCTTTTTCTTATCATATAATTCTCCTCAATTGAACATTCTCTACTTGAAGGTTGTTATCGATCTCCTTAACTAAATGATGAGAACACGATGAAGAAGATGAATGTACACTCGAGAGGGTAGATGGAGCATCATCCTCTGCTCTTTCTTTCTCCCATTCCTCTCTTTCCATCTTCTGCTCATAAGCTGCATACATTATGTCTACCATTTTTTAACCTTGAGGAAGGCCTCATACATATCTTTGTCATCCTCCATTTTCCTTCTTGTTGCATATTCAATCAGTCACACTCGCAATTCACATAAGTGAGAAGACTACTATGATACCAAACTTGATCTAGACATCTTCAGCTACCGGACTTAACCAAGATCTTTTACTTCAGTGATGTTAACAGAATTCCATATAAAAGAGTATGAAAAACCACATGTGCATACTTTAAAGGAAATGAAACATAATGGCTATCAACAAATCAAGAACACATAAAACATTGATAACGTAGTTCACCCAGTGTGGTTTACATCTTCGGGCCCTAATATCAAGAGTGGGGAGGTTGCTTCATTAAATGCTGCAAATGATGACGATGTACATATTACACTATTTTTCATTACAAGAATGAATACCCTCCACTAGAGTGGCATGTCTCTCCATGAGACGTTCTCAAGAACTCTCACTCATATGGGAAAACTCCCTCAACAAGAGTGGCATGTCTTTCCACGAGAAGTTCTTCCTATAGGAACTCTCACTCGAATGGGTATTCCTTCAGCATGATAAGTTAATAAAATCTCACATGATGTGGCATACAAGTATTCCTCAACATAATGGTAATCAGGGACCTCAACAATAAAAACTTCATCTCAAAAAATCAAAAAAAAGCATGACATAACTGCATCATATACCTCCACTTTCGAGGATGGTCGAAAAATGAAAGCTCAGTTGCTGGAATGGACTACACTGTTGAACTTGTGGCACAAAATTGTGTCAAACGACTATAAACTTTTCCCCTTTCTGAAACCGTCAAATTCTGGACCCTCGGGCATCTTGAAGATTCCCCCAAAGATTCCTTTCTGAAGATGGCCGAAAAATCTTCTACTCGAATAAATATTCTAAGCACACCACTGTGCTCCCTGTGAAATTCTATGAAAAATGGATATAAAGTTGACATTAGTCTGCCACTATCAAAAATCAGTGTCTAAAGGAATCTTTTAGATTCCAAAAGATTCCTTGGTTCTAGACACCTGAATTTATGCTGCTTAGATGGAGAGTCTGATTAAATGGTTGGACTCCTGGTGAGAAAACATGTAAAGATTATTATCAACTCGTCAAATTCTGACACTGGCACCTCTGACCCTTAAGAGAATCTTTTTGGTATCTCAAGATACTCCATGTTCAGGGTTCCACATCCTTTACCTAGACCTCCATACTCCTCTCCTGTCGAATGATTTGGGTGGCATGATTAATAATTTTTTCAGTGGACGTTCCAACGTCAGACCGTTTGGCCTATTGGCAAAGCCCGAAATTAGTGGGCAGAGGTCAACAGTTCCAACCCCTGCCCAACTGAAATAAACGTTAGATAATTTTTTTATTTGTGGGTATTTGATTTTGGATATGGTCAAACATATAATATAGAAAACGATTATGTGTTGGACACGACATGAACCACTTGGTTTCACGGCAATGACATAACATGTTGGAGTGGCGCGTATTGTTTAACAGATTCTTGACGATTATCATAATTTTGGCAACAGTTATATGTTGTGTTATAATGGTTTTGCGTTGGTGCTTGATATTTTGGGCTGATGATTAGTTTTAATATATGGTCATATATAATGGGGTGGGGGGTTGTATACAATGTGGGGCCACCCATTGGGGGCCGAACTACATGGAACGGGCGTGTTCAATCCCCGTCGGCCCCATCACATGCCACATGTCGCTTGGAGAATGGGTCCTTTGGTCACCACTTTATAATGTATTTATGTATATATGAAACTTGACCGGTGGGGTGGGCATGCCCGACGGGCCCGACCCACCCCCTTTTTTTTAATTATTTTTCATTTTTAATAACCATATTGGTCATTTTTAAATTTTCGAAAATAAGGGTCACAAGACAAATTAATGGTTTGAAAAATTCACCCGTTCTAGTGGTCGGATTCCGTGTGTCGGGTTTTTGCCAATTTTTTGCCTCTTTAAGCCTGCCACTTGTCCAACTTTGACCAGAACTTTGACCAACCATAACTTGACCATATGAACTCGGATTTGAGTGCCATTCAGACCATTATAATCAGGGAGACGAGCACTATGATCTGGTTTTGGTTTCACTTCAATCTAATAACTTTGATTTTTGGGCTATTCTGAAGCCACTTCTGAATATGAGCTTGCCTAGAGCCACCTGGATTAGCATAAGCTTGAAATTATCAATTGGGATCTTGTGCCATACTGGTTGATGATGTTTCTAAGGAGAAACATAACAAAGTTGTTTAAACGTTTGACTTGCTCCAACTTCTTCTTGGTAAACAACCTTTAATCCTAGTATTGAAGGAAAACCTTTTGTAGCATGAGTCTCTTCACAAATAAGACAAATTTCAATATTTTCAAGAGGGCATTCTTGTAATGCATGTTTCTTTCTACATCTAGGAAAAAATACAAACAAAGAAACATTTTTAGCTTTTTTCTTGTTTTTTGTTTTTATTATATCAATTTGTTCACTAAGATTACCAAGAATATCTGTTTTAGAGTTATCAAGAAAATTATTGAGTTCTGCTAGACTTACCGTTCCCGATGCAAATTTACTTACTCTTGTCATCGTTGGATCTCTAGGAATTATGCCATATTTTTTTCTTCCCTCTTGCTATATGCTTACACAATTCACAAATCTCTTCAAATGATAATGTAGACACATCTCCCTTACCCATGAGGTTAAGAATATCAATACATTAATCCCTTATAGCTCTAAGTAAGATATTTTTTAATGTATCAAGTCCCAAAATATGCAATTTGGCTCTTTTAACATAATATGCAACCCTCTCTATGAAGGTCTCATCTTCTTTTTGAGTCATTTTGAAAACTTCCTATCTAAATTCATGATGTATACAATAATCCTTATATTTTTCTAATAATAATATTTTCATGTCATCCCATGACCTTATATAATTGGTTCCTAAACACAAACCATTTGAGAGCCCCATCTTTCAATGTGGTTGGAAACAATTTCAAATTTTGAGAATCAATAAAATAATCATAAGATCTACATAATACTTCAAATTCAAAGAGAAATATGTCAAGATTCTTTATCATCATACCATGGAAGTTAGGAAGAATGGATGGGAGATATTTTTCATAGTAACAATAGTGTTGGTATCTTGGATAGGAATTCCAAAGGGATATTTTTCTTCATTGTCATCTCCATCATTTCCTCTTCCACCTCTACCACCTTCAGGAGGATGCCTTCTTCCTCCTCTTCCACCATCGAATTATGGTATTTCTCCTCCTCCTCCTCCTATCAATGTGTGCCCATCATGTATTTTTCCTTCTCCTTCTACCATTGTTGATTCTTCAGAGCTTATGTAAGGTTCCTTAATTAGATTTGCTTCCTCTAGTTCTTTTACCAATGGTTCTTCAAGAAAATTTTCTTCTTATTCCTCTTTTTTTTTCTTCTTTGTTAGGTACTTCTAATTCTTGTCTAATAAGTTGTTCACCTATTGAAGAAAGGAAGATGAATCTCTCGGCTGAAGATGTAGGTTATTTTGCCACTGCTTCTATATATTAAGTTGGTTCTTAATTAGGTAAAATCTCTAATATCTGTAACCTAGGAAATCTGATTATACTTGCAAAAGATGGAATTCGTGATGTGATTAATGATGTGGCTCTTAATGCACCACGTGGTCTAGTGGGGCAGTTGGTGGTGATGGACTTGAAGTACATCCTCTAACAAATCTACCCCTAGAGTATCTTTCTCTATACATGCATCCTAAAATGGATTTTGATATGAATTTTAATTATGCATCCAAAAATGAATTCAAGTAAAAATGAGATGCAATTTAACAACTTTAGTTAGAAAGAAACCCACAATCCTAATATATAGGTTCTTACTTCTCACCTTACTGCTCTTCCTAATCAAAGTTGTGTAAAATAAAAGACATTCTAAATTGAAAGTAAATGCCTATGTATACTTCCATGACAATGACGCCAAAAATGTTGGGTAATTTAGTTGTGAGGTAAATTACTTATCATTAAATTATCATTGTAGGTTCATACAATTGTCAAGCACACTTGCACAATATATGCTAGGAAATTAACTTTCAATTTTAAGAGGGAATTCAATCTATTGAAAGGAATTGCAGGACTAAAATTTAAAATAAAATACTACTCATGAAATTATATCCAAAATGAGCACACAATTTTTATGAAAGACAAAAACTCAAAGTAAATTACTCTAGAAATGCAAGACGATTTTAAACTAGAAAACAATGAAATTTTAATCTATGGAAGAAAAAAAACACAATTTTAATCTATGAGAAATAAGTGCAATTATATACTATGAAAACAATCAAATTATATACTATGAAAGACAATTAAATTCTATGTTATGAAGATAATGAAATCTATTCTATGAAATCATTTCAAATCTATTCTAAATTCTATTTAATGAAAGCGTTTAAAATCTATTCTATGAAATATCTTGGATTCTATTCTAATAAAGACATATTTATCCTACTAAAGTAGGCAAGATTTATTTTATGAAGGCTCATTTGGAGACTCTATTCTAGGAAAGCATATAAACTTTGCTCTAAGGAAGCAATTGCATTCTACTTTGTGAAAGGATTTTAAACTTTATTCTATGAAAGAGAAGACAAACTTATCCTATGAAATTAAGAAGATTATAATATAAGAGAATCAATTTTAAATGAAAATTACTTATGCAATTAAATTAAACTAAAGCTTGCCCACGAGGCTTTGGATTGACGGCGAATGGGTGCGTTGTTAAGGCACTCCTTGCGATAGGTCACTGGTTCAAATCCCCCGTGGGTACTTAGGTTAGTCTTAACTAGAAAAAAAAAAAAAAAAAAAAAAAAAAAAAAAAAAATAAAAAAAATATAAATAAAAAAATTAATAATAATAAAAATAATAAAAATAAAAAAAATAAATAAATAAACTAAGCTTGTGAAAGCCTAACGTGTGTACAATATTCAATGTTGATCCATGTGTATGAAATAAATCATATTATATTTGTAAATATGAGACTAAAACAAATGTAGGAGTAAAATACTAATGGAAAAACAATTAGAAAATGTTTTTCTTTTTTCAAAGGTTTATTCAATCACTTGTATCAATATAAAATGAAATGAATAAGTAAAAGGCAATGTGAAAATGAATAAAGAAAAACAAAGCATTAAACAAAATAATGATGGAAATATTGCAAAATGTAGATGTAAAGAAATTAATCTACACTCGTACTCAACAAGGGCCTTTCCAAATGCGCACAAGAGATGGAAACTCAAAGAATTTACCAATCAAACACCAATTCTTTTCATGAAATCATAACCATAAAAGAGTCTTGTATTAACCAAGTAGTGCATATACATTAAGAATAACTTTACTTGAATTCAAAAATAATAACAACATCTAAGCATACTGAGCATATGGTTCACTTTTTAGTGAAACATTTTATAATGTTTTAAAATAGATATCCTAATAAACTAATTGCTAAAAGCTAAATTTATGAATCAACATCTCAATCTTTGATTCCCATTAAAACTCTAATTCACATGATTTTCTATCAAGGAAGTCAATCATGTGAATAAACACATCATCATCCTTCATATATTTCTTTCCTTTAGGATCACACCTTCTTGATGTGGAATCCCACTCGCTTGATACTCTGTTCAGATGTCAAGTATTTTGAACACATCATATCATGGTTTGGCTAGTAGTTTGACTTTGTTGTTGCAGTCAACTAGGATTCTTTTGTTTGCACCCAATAGGTGTAAATACATGTAGGTACCATTTGGCATATTTCCATGTGCTTTGGACGATCTATGTTCCATGGGATCTATTCAAACCTTGGATTCAACTGCAGAATATTAGTGAGGATGCATAATGTGTCAAATTCTATAACTCATGCGAATTATGCCAAATTTACAAAGAAAAACATATAGAATTGAGAGAATATTGGACCTTTTACCTTATCTCTAAGAAAAGTGCTAAGACTCTACTTCAAAATTGGTTTTTCCTCCCTTGAAATCCTTTCTAGGTTGCTTGAAACTCAAAAAAAAAAACTCAAAATGAACTTTGAAAAAAAACTTTAAGTCTACCCTAAATAGGGCTCAATCTAGCTCAAAGATTTTTCTTAAAATATTTTGAATTTTGCTTCAGCTACAAGTCCAAAATGGGACTTAGGTAGTTTCATTAAACAAGTCCAAATGTGATCTAAAATACCCTAACTTGGGCCAAAATTTTGTCCTCAGGGAACCTGAAATAGTGCCATACAAAGAGTCTCAGAATGGGTTGCAATATGCCTCAAACTAGGTCATAATAGGCCTCAAACTAGGCTACAGTAGCCCAAAAAATTTGTTCTCATATTTTACCTTAGATGAGCTTCAACAAATCCTTCTATTTTTTAAAGAAACCAACACAAAAATGCCTTAGAAAGGGCCAAAATTCAGTTGTATTGTAATGTTTGCTACAAGGGTGAATTGACCTAGGGCCTCAAACCAGGCTTATATCTCTGCTAGTAAAACTTTGATGATCAACATAATCCTCCATTAATCATGCTTCAGAAGAGGTTCCAAAACTCGACTTGCAAATCTTCAACTCAGTTATAGCCTCAGATTACTTTGGGGATGATGTTACTACAGATAATGTGAATTCCCTGCCTCAAATGCTCACGACCAGGGTGCATTTACACACATTTGGAAGGCGCCCAATATTAAAGCTGACATATACAAAACAAAATCAAAATTTTCATGAAAAGACATGTCCTTTTGCTGGAGTCAACTTGAGAAATTTGCTATTAAGCCAACTTGCTAAGAGGAGGGTTAAATCACTTTATCTCTCTCTCTCTCTCTCTCTCTCTCTCTCTCTCTCTCACCATATATCTGGAAAGGAAGAATGGAGGTCTATCTCTTGGTGCAAGGTTAAAAAGTATGGGACACTGTTCAAAATGGCTTTACACCAACCGTAGATGCACAAGGTAAGAAGAATTTGGTAAATGATGCAAAAGAAAAGAATATTATTATCAGTGGACTTATTGAATTTGCGTATCATAAGGTGTTGGGTTGTAAAACCGCCAAAAATGTATGGGACAAGCTTGAGAATATATATCCAGGTGACTCAAACGTAAAAGATAGCTCATCATCTGATGAAGACAGTGAAAATTAAGAAGAAGCCAATGAGAGAGTATTGTATATGGTCAAGCACAATAAACAAGAGGTTTCAAACAACGAATAAGAAGGGTTGACCATAGAAGAATTTTCTGAGGCAATCAAGCTTATAAAAGATCTCAATGTTGAGAAGATCCGTTCCAATACTACTGAAGAACAAGTTCAAGGTCTCAAAAGTGAAGTTGAAGAACACAAATGAATTGAAGAGTCACTTCAAAAGAAGTTGGAAGAAAGAAATCAAGAAAGGGAAGAATTAGAAGCCGAAGTAGTCTTGTTGCATAAGGAAGTGAAGAAGGGAAACATTGTCCAAAAATATGCCAACAGCTCAAAGGCATTTAAAGAAATCAATAATACAGCGACACGAGACATCAAGAGAGAAGTCCAACAGAAGCAACAAGAACTTGACACATCATTTGCAAAGATTACCAAGATCACAGAACAGATGCAAGAAGAAAAAATTGAAAGGAAGGAATCTGATCAAAGATACATATCTGTTGTTGACCAAAAGAAAAATGAATTAGAAACATCTTCAATAGAAGTAAGCCAGATCAGGATTGAAAATGAGAAGCAGAAGGAATAGTTACAAGTTCTCAACAGAGAAGTAGGTAAGACCACTGTTCTCAAGCTACAGGTTGAGGAGGTAGAAAAAAGAAGGAAGATCTTGAAAAGATGGTTTCAAGAAGATCTTGCTCAAAAGAAAGAATACCTTGATGCAACCCGTGATGAGATCAAAAAGCTCAAGGGATCAAAAAAATAACACCTACAAGATAAGACAGATGAAGAAGCAAAAATGAAGGCAAATAAAGATGGTAAAGCTCCGGTTGATGAAGGTACAAGCTCCATAGCTTTGTAGGATGATTCTAAGAAGGAAGTTGATCAAAGTGAAAAGCCAAAGAAGAATGTTGCAACTCCAAAGAACAAGACCAAAGCAATCAAGAATAAATAACCACAACAAACTACAACACCACCTCCAAAGAAGAATGAAAAATCTTCTAGGTATGTTCGTTTATTTAATGGTTATTTCTTTTTATGTGCTAACTATGGAAATATGGCTAGGGATTGTGAAGTTTTTGACAGGTACAATCATTATCCGTAAAACCATAGAAGCAAGTTTGCAGGATCACGAGATAGGTTCCATGATGATTTTGTCAAAAGAGAATATGTGCTAGATGGGCCAAATATTGAATGTTTCAAATGCCATAACTATGGCCATAGTTCTCATGATTGCAAATATCAGATATTGACAACGTTGAATGCTTCAAGTGTCATAACTATGGGCACATGGCTCAAGATTGCAGGAATAAGAAGGCCTGGAAAGGAAACATGTACAGGAAGACAAAGTAGATAATAAGGTTTCAACAATTATGCTTTCAGGATTTGTAAAAGAAAAAGGTCATGAGGAATTAGCAGTTGCTTCAGATAATGACTCAAGTCAAGATGACCTGTTAGCTGACTCAGTATTTTGAACAATATGTATTGTTGACTCCTTAATGTTTGTACAAGAGGAGTCTATGTAGCAGTATATGGCACAAGTCTATGATTGATAGGAAGGTAGTTTGAACAAGATGGTAGTTTCATTAAACGTTTAGGGGGAGAAAAATAGTTGAAGGATTACAGGTTACCAAGAACAAGGAAAGATTAGTCTGCAAAGGATATGCACAAGTTGAAGGAATAAATTTTGATTTCGATGAAACATTTGCACCAATTTCCAGAATGGAAGCCATCCGGATTTTTCTTTCCTATGCATGCTCAAGAAAAATAAAACTCTACCAAATGGATGTTAAGTCAGCATTTCTGAATGGCAAATTAGAAGAAGAAGTTTACATCGAACAACATGAAGGTTTTCTACTATCAGAAAAAGAAGACTATTTTTTCCAGTTAAAGAAGGCTCTGTATGGTCTCAAGCAGGCTCCCAGAGCATGGTATGCTTGTCTTGATGGAAATCTATGTCAACAAGGGTTCAAGAAAGGTACTGTTGATAGCAATATTAACATAGAAATAAATAAAGATAATTTAACAATCATTGAGGTATAAGTGGATAATATAATCTTTGGTAGAAATGATGATCGACTAAGTAAGAATATTGCTTCAAAGATGCAAAGTGAGTTCAATATGGCTTTACTTGGTGAGTTGACATACTTCTTAGGGCTTCAAATATCTCAGCAAGAGAAAGGAATATTGATATGTCAAGCCAAGTACATCAAGGAAATGCTCAAGAAATTCAAAATGGAATATTTCAAACCCACCCTTACTACAATGGTAATAGGTTGCAAATTGAGCATAAACAACTCATTTAAGGATGAGGATCAAAGGTTGTACATATCTATGATTGGTAGTCGTCTATATGTAATAGCCTCCCAACCAGATGTTATGCAAGCAGTTGGACAAGTAGCAAGGTTCCAAGCAGCACCAAAAGAATCACATATCATTATCGTCGAAAGAATTCTTTGACATCTAAAGGGCACAACAGAATATGGCTTGTGGTATCCCAAGGGAAATAATATCATTATTCAAGCCTTTACAAATGCAAATTGGGAAGGACGCGTTGATGATCGTAAGAGTACTAGTGGAGCAACATTCATCTAGGTGGTTGTCTCATATCATGGTTGAGAAAAAAGGAAACCTCAATCTCGTTATCTATAGTGGAAGCAGAATACATTGCAGCGACAACTTGTTGTACTCAAGTCCTTTGGATGAAACAAACTTTGCAAGATCTTCGAGTACAATTCAATGAGCCTATTCCCATCTTATGTGATAACACTAGTGCCATAAGCATCTCCAAGAATCCTATCATGCATTCAAAAACAAAACACATTCCGGTCAAATATCATTTTTTTATAGAACATGTCACTGAAAAGAATATCAAACTTGAATATGTTGGTACAAAAGAACAAATCGTTGATATCTTCACTAAACCTTTATCTCGTGAAGCTTTTCAATATCTTCACCAGAAGCTTGGGATTCTCCCAAGTTCTCACTAGATTTTCCTTATTCATAAAAATAAAGGGGGAGTGGAAGCATGTACAGGTCCATAGGATCGTTGTGTGTCAAGGAATGTTACCCTTTTCCATTGATGTCAAAGGGGGAGAGAAGTCAGTAGGAAGAGGTTCCCTAATCGGAGGGGGATTACTTGTGTTGCCATCAATGCCAAAGGGGGATATTGTTGATCTAAAGATGATATGAGGTTGTCATTGATGTCAACCCAAGCAACACCAAGGATGACCCTGAACTTCCATGGCACATTGGGCATCATCATTCATGGTTTCTCGTCTCATAACCATTATAGGAATACTCTACTAAAAAATATCTTTCTATCGGTATATAGCTCCCCTTGTAATTCCTCACGCTTTGTAAGTTATTCAAGATTGAAATTAGTAACCCCAATTAGTGGGCTAAAACCCCATGGGGTTGTGGCATGGAATTTATCATTGATTTTTCTAATATAATAGTCAATAATTAATCATTTTTTAAGCTCCTAAAATCCCTCTAATATTCTCTATAGAAGCCCCTCTCAACTCTATAAAAAGAAATCTCATATATCCTCCAAAAGTAGTGATTGTGTAATTTTCGCTATAAATTTATTTCGGCGACGTCTTAGATGCTGAAATTTAAACCCATTTGAACCGAAATCCTAATGAAAGTCTTGACCAACTTTCAGATCTTGATTCACCACATGAAGTCTTCAAGTGGGAAGCACTGCATACAGTCATTGTAAAAGTACCATTGTACAGAGTCATTGTAAAAACATCATTGTAAAATTTGTACAAGTTTCTATCTGCCAAGAGTTGAAGAGGCGGTGTCAGGAGATCTAGGATCATCATTAGGTGGTTGTGTCATAGTTGGGGTTATGGTCTAATGTGTTTTCTTCTACATCATTCTATATCATTGTAAAGTGGACCATTTTCCCTGGTACAAGAGTTCATTCTTCTTTTATTCTTCTATAGGGTGGTAGGGTGGTGCTACTAGTGCATGAAGCCACCAACAGGTTCAAGCCTGTGAAAACTTCAAGGTGGTAGGTTGGTGCTAGGGTGATTTGTAGCTCATTGAGTGTTGGGGCATCCATTTAGTTGACTACTGAAGAATCTCAGGCATTGGAGTATCCATCCAGTGGCAGCTGGAGAAGAATGATTTGCTAGATTCTAGGAAGTTGGAGCTTTCTTTTAAATTGGAGTTGAAGATTAAAGAAATATTAGAAAAGCGTTCAGGTGGTTTTTGTCCCAGAAGGTGTTTCCACCTTAAAAATTGTGTGCATTTGTGTTCCTTTTGTTTACTGCTATCATTGTACAAACACTGATAATAATTGAATATTAACTAATGTTATGAAAGATTAATAATAATAATAATTAAAAGGAACATTGATTCACACCCCCCTCCTCTTAGTATTTCCAATAGAAGTGAACTAGGGTAGAATCATGCACACCCAACTGTAAAATACTTTGTGGGTGGGGTGTGAATCGTTATTTCTTTCAATTGTTATATTATTCCAATTGATTTTTTTTCACAATAGGAAGAAAAAGATATACCATAACATAAGAAACAAAATAAAAATAGTTTATATTAAAATAATTCAAATAATGAGGACACCAATCCTAAAATTATGGCTCCAACCATTACAAAAGCTTCAATTCTTACAAGGCTCCAACATTTACAAAAGCTTTAGTTCTTCAAGGCTCAGACTTTGAATGAGGACACTAATAGTCTTAATCAATTCTAGGAACCAAATAGTCTATATGAGGACACCAATCCTCTTCGTCTCCAACCTATACAAACAATTAAAATAAACTTCAAGAACATTACCAAAACACTACTTCAAGATGTTATCCAAGTTGCTTCAATTATGCTCTAAAATATTCTCCAAAATTGGCTCCAAGGATGCTTCAAAAGGGTTTTAAGGATTCTTCAAAGTCAAGTCCAAAAATTCTACTTCAAAACTCTCCAAGTCTACTCAAAATAAGGTTTCCAAATTTCTTCAATTATGCAGTAGTATAGAGATGACCTCAAGGTAGCTTAAAAATTGCTCCAAAATTATGCTCAAGAAGTGTCTCCAATCTTTCTTCAACAAGCTTTCTCGAAAGCTTCTTCAAGTCTACTTAAAGTCTGATTAAAAATATTATCAAATTTTACTCGAGAATTTGATCAAAGACTACTCAAGATATGATCCCAAAACTGATCGAAATCTTTCTTAGAAATTGATACAAGGTTTGCAAAAGAAATGATCCAAGGTCAACTCCAAGTATGGTCAAAACTTAGGCCTGAACACTCTTCTTTACCTCAGGACTGAGGTCTATTATAAGAGGCCACAAATCATCACAAATCATCGTAATTTAAATGGTTGAATAAAGTAGATTGGTGCAATCTAACTCATCGGTAAAATGACTTTTCTGACAAGAATTTAGTAACAAAATTTTTAGCTAAATTGTAATATCTTATTGGTTAAAATGGACTTTTGAATGTATAAATATATTCAACACTTTAAAAAGCTTGATGTATTGGAACTTTTTTTTTCCAACAAGAATTTAGTAACATAATTTCCTATCAACGATTCTAGCCTTCATGTCATCCCCTAAGAAGACATCACCACCATCATATTTATCATACTGGCAAAAGTGAAGTGAAAGAATGCACCTAAGTCAATTAACCATGCCTCATGATTTACATGTGTACTTGAAGAAAAAGCCAAGTACACATCCCCACCTTCATCTGAGGTGATTTTCACCCTCTACAGAAGGAGCATCATCGTATCCCTTCCTTCTCAAGAGCTTTAGATCTACATTCCGTTTTGAAGTGCCCTTCCTTTCCGCATTCCCAACACACCTTTATAGGTTTTACTAGATATTTATATCTCCCACTTGAGAATTTATTTTTGTTTTCTTTCTGGGACCGTCATCATACAGATAAGACATTACCATTCTGGCCCTCCATATTTTTCCATCTCATCTCCTCTCACAACAAGGATGAGACTATTTCATCAAATTGTAAAGTAGTCACATTGCTACCTATTGCAACAACTAGACTATCCTACAAATCAGGTAAAGAACACAACAAACCGATGCACTTATCTTCATCTGAAATTTTTATATCAATAGATAACATTTCGCTTACCAAAATATTAAAGGAATTAAGATGCTCTATCACCGGGTCTCCATTCGTCATCCTCAAGTTATACATCTTTTTTCTGTAGGAACAATTTATTCACCACGAACTTAGATTGGTACAAAGCCCCTAACTTGTCCCACAAAACCTTCCCCAAAGCTTCCCTTGATACATTCAACAATACTGAATTTGAGATACACAACCATATTGTGCTATTTTCCTTTCGATCCAACTTCACCCAATATTCAACTGACATTGCTATTTGAAACGACCCAACTAAAACAGTGAAATGTCTGAGCCAAATTTATTTTTTATTTTTTTTTTTTTTTTTACAGCAAATACAACCGGAAAACAGACCCATTAAGATTTCAATTTAACCAACACATACATTACTGATGTTCATTTAGGAAATAACACCACATTTATATGCTTTAAATCTAAGATCAAGAAATAAGAAATACACATGTACTGTACACCGAAGAGGCGCGATTTCGCTTGATCGGTTGTCGCGGGAAATTCCTTGTCGCTGGTCCGTCTGCGAGTATGTGATGCCGCACTTGATCTGACGAGACCCACCGGTTAACCTCCCAACCTACTCCTTGGGTACTCTTCTTCCCCGCGGACCCCCGAGCTGCAATGGGGTTGTACAATGGAGGAAGAGTCTAGCTGGCAGAGGAGAGCAACCGAGCTCAAGAGTCCCCTCTCTAAAGTCCTCTGCCTCACCAAACTCACTATAGCTTCGTAGTCACTGCCTTCACAAAATATCATCCATCCAACAATAGGGCTCCCCCCACAAAAGTCCCTTGTACCATGGCCTGCCCCTTCTTTTATAAGATTTCTCATAGATGACACTTGGCATGTCATGCATAATTATAATATTTTTTTGTTTTTAATAGCTTGATTATTCACCCACCCATGTGTCATTCTC
>APFE030149941.1:6566-63624 GCA_000404065.3 Pinus taeda | reverse complement strand
AACACCAAAAGGACACCGCTCACAAACAGATCACAGATCAATACACCAGTATTTTGACATGGTTAAAACCCTCAGAGAGGGAAACAGTCCACGGGCTGCGCCAACGTGGCTACTACAGGCAATTTATTAATAAAAGAATGAAAATTTACATAAGCTTCTCTCATGCACGGTTAACCTACAAATGACCCTCCATGCGCTTTAAATAGAATTCATGGACGAATCGGGTGTCAAGCCACGGATCAAGTGTCGGTAATACCGAGGAGAGAATGAACCGTCCGATCACTACATATCGTGACCGTCGGATTGTAAGTTACAAAATGTACAACGGTAAAGAAACACACTTTACCTAACTCTATACTAGACCAAGTTGAACTTAAATATTTCCTATGTGTCGGAATATCCTAACACATGCTGACGCCGAACAGGGAAATCCAAGCGCAACTGCAGAAGGAGAATCGACACAGGCGGAAGAGGAACCGAGTGGGCATGAGTTCGAATGGCTAAAAGCCACGAACAGAGACAGTTGAATAACAAGAGTTGATTGGGAACCCGAATTAAGAGGAGTCCAAGCAACCAAGAGAGACAGTGAATAGTGAACCCTGAGAGGGGGATTGAACACAGAGAATAGTAAAGCCAAGCAGAGGAGACAGAGGGCCGAGCTAACCACAGGCAGCGTTGAGCACCAGAGAGCTTGAAGATTCAAGCCTTCCCATAGAGGAATCTGTCTGGACTGAGCATCACATTTGGCTCTTTCCACTGTAGACCAAGGGTCACAGAGATGGTAGGAAGAAAAAAAAAAAGTCTGTGAATTCCGAGTGGCTTGGGGAATCCAAGAACCACCCTGCCAAGCAACAGCTGCTTCAGGAGAACTCATATTGAGTCCTTGTATTGTAATTTCTCTGTTGCAAGACATAATAAAACAAGGCCACCACTGAAGCTGGACCGGAGACATATCCCTGGAGAATAGGGTGAACTCCTTATTAAAAAAAAAATTGTGTCTTTGTGTTGCTTACTGTATTTCTCTACTATCTTTCCACTTATTCTCTGTGTATTGGCAATCTGATCGATACGTTGTTTCAATAACATAGAACACATACACCAGCACATGACTCTGTAATACCTTTGGTTTAATAAATCTTTAACTAATGGCACTCATAGGGTGATTATCAGATCAAGTATGGATCTAGTAGATATTTAAGGGATCTACATTTATTGAGTAGATATCCCTAATTCATTTATAAATAAGAGAAGCATCCTTCAAAGGAGGGAGAACATTTGTTAGTTATTCATTAGCATTAGATTTATGATTGTTCATTTAGCATGAATAATATCATTTTCTCCAAATAATGAGTTATGAGTGTTGTCTGATTCTTAAGGTGTGATAGTTGTTCATGTGTGCTCATTGAGGAATGGAAAGATCCCCATACCAAGATAAGTACACTTTGTTGTAGAGTAATGTTCATAGTTGTGAATATATTAGTTTTAATTCAGATGTTCATCTTATTTCTTTGTTGTAAATACTATACTTGTAGATAATTTCAATATGAATTCAAGTTATGGCCATGTTTTGTTGTGTGAAGATTGATCTCCTTTCAATAGCTAGTTTTTATGTGAGAAGGACAACCAGGAACTCCTAAGTTAGGAGCCTCTTCTCCATGAGCTAGACTGAACTAAAACAAGATTTACTTTCTCATATGCTTTCCTAGATTACATTTATGTGAAGAATGATTTCCTTTCAGTAACCAGTTTTTATGTGAGAAGGACAATCAGGTCCTCCTAAGTTAGAAGACTCTTCTCCATGAGCTAAGAATTGAACTGAAAACAATATTTACTTGCTTTCATTTCTTTCCTGCTTTCTTAGATGTTTGGAAATGTTATTATAGAAATATTATAGAAGGAAAACCAGGACTCATGAACAAGATAGTCTTCTCTATCTTCTAAAGTAAACTAATTCCATTGATCAAACATTTTTATGCTTTCGTAAAATAGATTTGAATCCTTTCTTTACAAAATAGTTTAGATTTGTAATATGCTTTTCCAATCTAGACAAACTTCCTACACCAGTTTCATCTGAGGTCCCATATATTTTGGTTTGCTTCTAAGTTTATGAAACCCTCGGGTTGACAAATTAAGTCACAGAGATTTAGCATACAATTAAATTGCCCAACCGTTTTTGATAGAAAACCTAGAATGTCTTGATCTATGAAGTCTTTCTCCTACTCTGTGTGCATAGAATTTTGACTTATTCTTGTTAGATTCTTTATGGTTTGCAAAAGTCTGTTCCATGTTTTTAAGTAGTGAAAACAAACTTTGGTTGAATCTTAGTTCTTTGGGTAACCAAATCTATTGTTGTGTTTCTTGCATGTGTTACTGATTGTTGTCTGATAAGCATTTTTAGTTCTTTGGAAACCAGAAAGAAACTGAACGTGCATTTGTTAACCCTTCATCTCAAAATTGATCATTTCTTTTGGAAATTGTACTAGATTACATTGCACTGTGTTGTAGCGGCTACAACCACCCTCCAAAATTTTGGCTCACATGCAAATTTACGGAGCCTATCATCAATCCTGTGATCAATTGTTCCTTGGTCACTTATTGGCAAGTTGATCATCCCAAGTCTCCTCCTTAATATTAAGAGTTGTTCATGTTCTCATCTTTATGCAGCATGTGTCATCTTTAGGGCATAGGGATTATCGTTCATCATGAAAAGGGAATTCCGTTCTGCTTCAAGGGGAGATCTTGTGCCTATGGGTTGTTCTCATCACATAGACATGTTTCACACTCACTTCATGCAGTCTTGTCACGAAGGTTGCTGCATCAAGAAGGGTATATTTTATATGTTTTGGGTGATCTACTTTGTATCACTAAGTGTTTAAGTGTGTGATCGTAGTTAATTTACATCACTATTTACAACAGTTTCACTTATCTCACACTTAGTCGATTTCCTGAGCAACCTAGTCTCATCCATCTTTCCGAAACTGCACACTTTGCTTCTACACCCTTAAAAAAGTTTCCCTTGCTTGTTGGAACTGTGCAATGAGTAGGAACCCTAGCCTCCCTTGGCATCCAAAATTGTGCAGTGGTTTCCTCCAGTGTCCTTCCCTCAGCTAGAACTCCTTGTCTCCAAAATATTTCAATGTTGTCCCTCAGCTGACCAGTCTATCTTGCAACCTGAAACTACAAATATGTGTCATCTCGGGACACCATCCCACAATGGTGCCTTGCATTCACAAATTGTGTAGTGTTGTCCCTCAACTTCCCAATCTATCTTTCATTCAGAAACTATGTAGATGTGTCCTCCCAAAACCCCATACCGCAGCAGTTTCTTGCATCTCAAAACTGCGCAATGTTGTCCTAGCTGTGCAGTCTGCCTTGCGTTCAAAAACTACGTAGATGTGCCTCCCACGGCCTCATCCTGGAAACAGTCACTGCCTGTTGAAACTACGCAGATCTATCTCTCAATGACCACAAGGAAAGATGACATGCTAGATGGCTCTCAAGCAGTTGAGGAGAAAGACCAAGGAACCATGTTATGATAAAAGATCGGGACTGCATGCAAACTCAGTCGAATGCATAACCATCTGGAGGGTAAGTATGGTAAGTAAAGTACACCTTTTTGAAGTACAACTATTAGTGTAGCTTGAAGTATTGTTGATCATTGTAATATCATTTTGTCTTCAATAACATGCATGTTTGAAAATACTGAAAGTCATTCCATGTTTTTCCTCTACATGTCTTGCTTCCTTTCACTTGTTGGACCAACTGTCGTCTTTGGCATATTGATCAATGTGCCATGCTTGTGATCTTGTTTTGCTAATGTTGAAGGTTTTTCTTTGTGTGCTTGGGTTGTCTTAGCTATGTGAACACTCATCACACTCATACACAATGTTGTAAGTATTGTCACAAAAGTGTTGTCACGATCATCTGAAGGTCAATCCCAAGTGTCAAACTTATCGCTTTCACCATTAGATAGTCTCACAGAGGGTCACACTTTGCTATGTTGTCTAGGTGTTTAGTGTTGTCATGTTTTCAAGTATGCTAAGTGTGTGATCACCAAGTCGAATTCATCACAGTTCACTTCCCCAGACCCCAACCGAGTTGCCCTACATAGTCTCGACCCTCAGTGGTCCTGCTATGTTGTTTGGAACTACGCAGTGCTTAAGATTATCCCTCGAGCTAGCTACACTACATAATCCTATAAATGAGCAGTTGTTTTCCTTCCCATAAATGCAAAAAACTACCTCACAGCTAACTAAAATTCACATTTCTCAAGCACAGTCATCAAGCCTCCCTCTTGCCTGTAAAAAACCTACAGTGCATTAACAACCAAGGTTGAACTACTCTCCAAAAATATGCAGACATGCCCAATTGATTCCCCTGCTTCCTGTCCCACACTGCATTTAGAAACTGTGCAATCATGATCAGCAAGGCCTATGCTTCTTTGCTCTGCACTGTCTCCAGAAATTGTGTAGTCTTGTTCAGGGGGTCCCCTGCTAGCTTGCTCTACACCACTCCATGAAGTTGTGCAAAATTCCAAGCTATTCTCCTCAGTGACCTGCCTTTTCTTCCTCCCAAAAAATGACTAGCATTCCCTCTATAACCTTTCTCTGTCCTCCCTCGAGAAATTGTGCAGAAATTGTCCCCCTCAAGATCCCATCTTGCAGTTGACACTATTGGCTGTCACTACCCAATTCTACCTTCCAATGATCGTTGAGCAGTTTTTCCCGATATTGCATACCGAGCTCCAGAATCCCTCATCCCAGCCTAAGTTATGCTCTACACAGTTTCAATCTCTTTTCCTCCCTCCTGGTCACGAAAAATAATGCATTATGCTAGACTAGGATATTTCCAGATTTGATTTCGTCTCATCATGAGTGAATTGTAGGAACAGGTACATCGATGGAACATGGTGGGATGATGAATGTGATGAAGCAGTAGTGCATGCTAGAAGACTTTCTTGTAGTTAGACAGACGTACAAACCACATCGAGCAGCAAGTGAAAGGAGTACATGCATGGAACCATCTTACAGAGACCAAGACCATTGGAGACACCGCAACACCAAGCTATGCAAAGGTGAAGACAAAGCACATACAAGAACACATATATCACTCAGCAGTGCAACATCTTGACATGGACACCACAGTTAGCCAGTACATGTCAGCAATGTCATGTCGAGTTACATCCTGAGTTTTCTTGAACACCTCACTACTATGAGCCATATCTGTTGTAATCAAATGTAATGTAAAGTGAAATTCCAAGTGTCATTAGTGGAATACAAATCATCATATGTAATGTAAAGAGTCATATGTAATGAATTTGAAGAGTCAAAGGGAATGTCAAGGGTCACACCACCCTTTGCTATATATATAACCTCATAACTCATAGAACAGGGTTTTGGGAGCCAAGCTTTTGCTAGGCATTGCTTATAAAGGGCCTTGAGAGTATTGTGACAAGCCTTGGCTTATCCACAGTGCAAAGCGAGTACATCTCTTTGGAGGAGCAGGCAGTGTTGACTATAATGTTCCACTATTGGGGCTAGTGGTTGTCATGGTTGTATGTATGGATGGAACTTTCACTTTATTTAGATATATATATATATTATAATATATATATATATATATATATATATTCACAGAGCCAACATGTTTTCATGCATATGTTTTTATTGTAGTTGGGATGTTCTAGTTGCTTTAGCAATGTATGTTGTTTAACTTACACATTCATGTATGAACTACTTTGTATATGATTGTATGAATCTTGTTGGAATCATGTTGTTGGTTTAACCCAGCACCCCGGATTGTGGACTATTTCGCTTCCAACTTGTGATGTCTTTTTGTTCGTGTGTTCCTTTAAGGTTGCATACTATTACAAACTTCTAAGGGATGCACTTTCTTTCCCCCTTTGTGTGTCAAAACCTCCCCATGCATCTCTCTTGACTCATTGCAAGGTCACACACTTCCTTCTGACAAAGATATCTTGCTTAGTTCTGTGCACTACTGTAGTCAAGTCTCTACTATACTACCCACTGTTGGGACTCCTACTCCAAATGGTCTGAGGTCTAGTTGGGACTTCTTACCAGGGAGATCCCACGACATGTTGGTAGGTCCAACACCGTCAACATTTCTGGGCCTAGAAGGAGGGCCGGATGACAAGCTAAGTCCTCAAAGTTGGTTTTTATTCTCTACACATCTGTCATGACTTACACTACAGTCAATCCTTCGAGATGTTTGTCTTATGGAAATTATTTTGAAGTATTAGAGGAGCTTTGGAATGAATTGTCACGTAACACATACGATGGTGAAGGTGTAGTGACTTGGCTTAGACACAAGTCACCTTCACTTGATAAGAATGAAATCCATGAGGATTACATTGCCTGCTCATTGTTCGCATTCGCGCTTTGTGGGCATGCACTGATGTGGTGTGTGACGTTGCCTGATGCCTCTATTCATTCTTTTGATTAGTTGGTCAGAGAGTTGACAAGTGCTTTCTATCAGTATGATCGTTAAACACTCAAAAAGAAAATTATGAAATTATAGAAAGCAACTGATGAATCCCTTGTGCAATTTTGGGATCTCTTTCGTAATCTTGCATTTCAAATCCCAGAAGATGAAATTAATTGGAAATTTATCAATCAAATATTTTAGTATCTTCTTCACATATCCAAAAATCCACATATCTTAGAATCATTTGAACCCCTCCCAACATACCAAGGTGTTAAAGCTACAAAATCTAAGAATGGACAACGTTGTTGTCATAAGTCACCCTTCACCTGCGTCTCATTAAACAACTCTAGCTCCGCAGTGCGAGGTGGGAGAAGGTGCATGCACATCTGTTGAACTGTCACATGTCCCCACCCCATCTGCTCTAGATATCTGCACATATTTGGTTGGAAAGTCTGATGATTGTCACATGAACTCATTTTCTCAGCCTCCGTCTTCTGGTTCCATTGATCCTCCGGATTGTACTATGTTATGTTCTCACGTTCCGGACTCCACATATTGTGTTCACGAGGATCAAGTTGTCAAGAAAGTTGATGTTGTGCAGCCATCCTATGCTGTCATTTATGATGAGTGTGTGCAGGAATCTAAAGAAGAACCCACGATGAAGGATGACTTCCTTCCATCCGCGCCTTATCGCTCTATCGTGACATCTCTTGTGATTTTGCACTTTTTATTTTCCTTGTCATCGGATGTTGCTACTTCCAATCATTCACATGACACACCAGATGCCATATTTTCATTACATTACAGAGAGGACACATCTTTCTTTGAAAATCCATTCAATCTTTCATTTGTCATTTTCGAAAATGTAGAGGGTGAACATCCTTATTTCTCATCAACCCCTCTTCATGATTTGTCAGATCATGAGGATGCCAATGAAAATCTCGAATTTTTTGATCATGGTTTTCATGATCTTTCTACTCCTTCATTTGATCACAATGTTGATTCACTCATTGTTGATCTCTCTAAGCCACTGGTATTTGATGATCTACTCGTTGATGAAGTGGAAACCCCTCAAGTTGTCGAAGCACTTCGGCCTACCCTGATGGTTATGTTAGGGCCTCGTTTTCCTGAGGTCAGTTCCACTTCAGATCAGAAATTTGTTGAAACACCCTAGGCTTCTCATCACTCTCTTATTTGCATTGAAGATCAATCTAGTTCATAGATTTCACTCCCTCCACCAGCATCACAAGATCCTGTTGCCCATGCATTGGAGGAGTCTTACACAATGAGCACTCTTGTGAAATGTAAGTTGTCTTTCTTTTTCATGTTTGCTCATTTGTCACAATCAAAAGAGAGTATGTACTCATCGTCTGTGCACAGTGTGTTGCAACACCATGGTACATCCACAGAATTTTTGTCTTGCACATTTACTCTTTTCTTTTCTGTGGATGCTTTTAAACTTTGAGTGTGTTGGTCGGCATTGTCTTATCTTTTTTGTTTGCTAGTTTACATGCTTATCTTTCTTGTCTACCATGCACCGATGGGAGCATTGGAAATATCATTTCACGTGAGTAGGCTCATGAACTGTTTAGCATAGGAGTAGTAGTTTTTACTTTCTTGCTTTGCTTTGCTTAGCTTGCATGTTTTTCTTTGTGTGCTTGTTTTACTTTCACTTTACTTCTTCCCTTTACTTTCTTGTTTGTTTGCTTATTTTCACCCATAGGTTAGCTTCACATGAAACCATGTTTGGCACTTGAGACAAGTCGAACAAATATAAGAAGACTTGTATAGCTATCAACATTTGGTTATTTGTTGTGCTCTATCTTTATGAAGAGCTTGTTATCTTTAGTCAATGATACCTTGATGGAAAAAAAGTTGTGTTCGGAGTGAGTCATGGTTAAAACAAAATGCTTTCACTTTTAACTAGTACCGCCTACTCTAATCGGTTTTTGGGTTAACCCTTGTCAACTCAGTCAAGTGGAGTAAGGTGAGGGAGGGTAACCTTAACATTATTTCAAAGGTATATATAACATACTTCTATGAAGGGACAACCTCTTCTGCTCTCAATAATTTGGGATCCATCTTCTGGCTCATAAAACAAATAAGTGCTTATTCACAGTCCTTTGAAAATGAAAAAAATTAAATAATAAATGAGGCAAAAGAAGAGAAAGGCTTCCTGCCCAGAGAGGTGGTGAAAATAAATCTGCTAGGGTACTAACCATGCTCAGTGGTAGTGGAGTGATGCTTGTGTTCCTGTGTGAATCTGTCCGTGTACCATCCAGGCCTACTGGTAGTGAAGCAACACCAGAGATGAAACTGAAAATATGACAGTTATATTACTTGTGCATCAATATACCTCTCATCCCCAATCGAAACAACTCAGTTGAATTGGCTCAGTATGTGTGTTGGCCAATCAAGATAATGGTAGGGACTACATCTTTCACTTAATCTAGTGAGGAAGCCATGATGATCGAAGAATCGAATAATATTTCCGAAAGAATTAGACTCACTTTCACAAGACAATGTCCATACAAAGAGCTAGATTTCTACCAGTGTGTTGCCAATGTTGTAGTGGCCACAACCACACTCAAAAATTTTGGTTCGCATGCAAATTTCGGAGCCTACCGTCAATCCTGCGATTGATCATTCCTTGGTCACTTATTGGTAAGTTGATCATCCCAAGCCTCCTCCTTAATCTTAAGATTTTTTCACATTCTCATATTTATGCAACACATGTAATCTTTGGAGCATCAAGATTATCATTCGTCATGCAAAAGGAATTTTTTCTGCTTCAAGGGGAAATATTGTGCATATGGGTTGTTCTAATCACATAAACATGTTTCACACTCACTTCATGCACTCTTGTCACGAAGGTTGTTGCATCAAGCAGGGTATATTTTATATCTTCTAGATGATCTATGTTGTATCACTAAGTGTTCAAGCGTGTGATCATAGTAAAGTTCTATCATTGTTTAAATCAGTTTCACTAATATCACACTTATCTAGTTTCCTGAGCAACCTAGTCTCATCCAACTTTCTAGTACTGCACACTTTGCTATTGCAACCATCAAGATTTTTCCCTTTCCTGCTGGAGTTGCGCAATGCACAAGAACCCCAACCTCCCTTGGCATCCAAAACTACGTAGTGGTTTTCTCCATTGTCCTTCCCTCAGTCGGAACCCACTGTCTCCAGAATTTGTGCAGCATTGTCCCTCAGCTACCCAGTCTTTCTTGCAACCTGAACCTCCGTAGATGTGTCCTCTTGGGACCCCATCCCGCAAAGGTGCCTTTCATTCAGAAACTATGTTGTATTGTCCCTCAGCTACTCAATCTATCTTGCATTCAGAAACTGCTCAGAGGTGTCCTCCTAGGACCCCATCCTATAGTAGTGTCTTGCACCTCAAAGCTATGCAATGTTGTCCTAGTTGTCCAGTCTGGCTTACATTCAAAAATTACGCAGATGTGCCTCCCAAGGGCTCATCCCAACAGTAGTCACTGTCTGTTGAATCTACACAAATCTATCTCTCAATGACCACAAGGAAATATGACATGCTAAACGATTCTCAAGGAGTTGAGGAGAAAGACCAAGGAACTGCATTATGATAAAAGATTGGGACCACATGCAAACTCTATCAGATGCATAACCATCTGGTGCGTAAGTATGGTAAGTAAAGTACACCTTTTTGAAGTACATCTCTTAGTGTAGCTTGAAGTACTATTGATCATCTTCATATCATTATGTCCTCAATAACATGCATGTTTGCAAACACTGAAATTCATTCCATGTGTTTCCTCTACATGTCTTGCTCCCTTTCTCTTATTAGACCAATTGTCTTCTTTGGAATATTGATCGTTGTGCCATGCTTGTGATCTTTTTCTGGTGATGTCGAAGGTTTATCTTTATGTGTTTGGGTTATATTATCTATGTGAACACCTATCACACTAACACACAATGTTGTAAGCACTGTCATGCAAGTGTTGTCATGGTCATCTGTAGGTCTATCACAAGTGTTGCACTTGTTGCTTTCACCATTAGATAGTCCCACAGAGGGTCATGCTTTTCTATGGCATCCCACTAGTTAGTGTCGTCGTGTTGTCAAGTATGCTAAGTGTGTGATCACCATGTCGAAGATATCACAAGTTCACTTACCTCTCAAACTTAGCCATTTTCCTGAAAACCTCTCGATGGAACAACCTCACTTCCCCGGACCCCGTACGAGTTTTCCTGCATAGTCTCAGCCCTCACTGGTGCTGCTATGTTGTCTAGAACTGTGCAATGCTTGAGGTTGTCCCTTGGTCCAGCCGCACTCCACAATCCCGGAAATGAGCAGTTGTCTTCCTTTCCAGAACTGCCAAGAAACTACCTCATAAGCTAACTAAACTGTGCATTTCTCAAGCACATTCATCAAGCCTCCCTCTCGCTTGCCAAAAACCTGCACTACACTGAGACCCACAATTGCACTGCTCTCCAAAACTATGCATACATGCCTAGATGATTCCCCTGTTGCCTACCTCGTACTGCCTTCAAAAACTACGTAGTCATGATCAACAAGGCCTATGTTGCCTCGCTCTGCATTGTCTCCAGAAATTGTGCAATCCTATCTGGCAGGTCCCATGTTAGCTTGCTCTGCACTACTCCAGGAAGCTGCGCAAAATTCCCAGCTGGTCTCATAAGTGGCCTGCCTTGACTTCCCCTTGAAAAATGCACATCAATGCCCCTGCACCCTACTTTTTCTTCCTCCCAAAAACTGCATAGAACTGGCTAGCAGTCCCTCTGTAGCCTTGCTCTGTCCTCCCTCAGGAAACTGCACATAAAATGTCCCCTTCAGGATCCCATCTTGCACTTGACACTAGTGACTATCACTGCCTGATTCTTCCTTTCAGTGATCATTGCACAGCTTTTTCCGCAGTTTAGAACAAGCTCCAGAATCCCTCATCTCGACTTGAGCTATGCTTTTCATAGTTTGAGTGTCTTTTCCTCTCTCCCAATCACCTAGACTCGAACATGGAAAATAATGCATCATGCTAGACTAGGATATTTTCGTATTTGATGTCATCTTGTCATGAGTGAATTGCATGAACAAGTACATCGATGGAACATGGTGAGATGACAAACGGGATTAAGAAGGAACACATGCTAGAAGAATTTCTTGTAGCTGGACGGACATACAAAGCACATTAAGCAGCAAGAGAAAGGAGTACATGCATGGAATCATCTTGCAAAGACGAAACCATTAGATACACTGCAACACCAAGCTATGTAGAGGTGAAGACAAAGCACGTCCAAAAACACATCTATCACTCAACAGTGCAACAACTTGACATGGACACCACAGTCATCCACTACTTGTCAGCAGTGTCATGTCGAGTTGCGTCATGAGTTGTCTTGGCCACCTCACTACTATGAGTTGTATCCTTTGTAATCAAATGTAATGTAAAGTGAAATTCCAAGTGTCATTGGTGGAATACAAACGGTCATATGTAATGTAAAAAGTTATATGTAATGAAGTTTAAGAGTCATGAGGGTATTCCAAGAGTTAAAGGGGAATGTCAAGGGTCACCCCACCCTTTTTTATAGATAGAACCTCATAACTCATAGAACAGACTTTTGGGAACCAAGATTTTTCTAAGCATTACTTGAAAGGGCTTGGAGAGTATTGTGACGAGCCTTGGCTTCTCCATAGTGAAGAGTGAGCACATTTCTTTGGAGGAGTAGGCAGTGTTGACTGTAATGTTCCACTATTGGGGCTAGTAGTTATCATGGTTGTATGTATGGATGGAACTTTCACTTTATATACATATATCTAGATATATTATATATATATATATATATATATTATATATATATATGATATAGATGTATATGTATATGTATAAATCCAACATGTTTTCATGCATATGTTGTTATTGTAGTTGGACTATTCTAGTTTCTTTAGTAATGTATGGTACTTAACTTACGCATTCATGTATGAACTACTTTGTATATGATTGTATGAATCTTGTTTGAATCGTGTTGTTGGTTTAACTCGTCAGCCTGGATTGTGGACTATTCCACTTTTAATCCGTGTTGTCTTTATGCTCGTGTGTTCCTTTCAAGTTGTGTACTATTACAAGATTCTAAGGGATACACTTTCTTTCCCCCTTCGTTTGTTAGAACCTCCCCATGCATATCCCTTGACTCGTCGCAAGGTCACAAACTTGCTTTTGACAAAGATATCTTTCTTACCTCTGCGTGCTACTACAGTCAAGGCACTACTGTACTACCCACTGTTGGGATTCCTACTCCAAACAGTTTGAGGTCTAGTTGGGACTTCTTACTGGAGAGAACCCTTGCATGTTGGCGGGTCCAGCAACGTCAACACACTAGAAAGTTGTTTTTGAGATTATCATTTAGCATATATTACATTTCTTGATGTTGAAAATTGATAATTGCATCCTCATTCATTTGAAAAGAAAAAATTCATGTAGGTGGATTTTAGTGAATTGAAATTCATTTGCTTTTTTATCGTTACGTTGGAATTGTGGAATTGAAAGATCTAGTTAGGAAGCTATTCTTGATTGCATATTTGATTGTTGAATCAATATTTACACTTCTTCCCTTCACAAGATAGCTTTCATTGAAATGAAAATAACCATTTTTTCATATTAGTTGCATCATAGTTGTGTTTAGGTGACATCGATTTTTGAGCCTTGAAACCAGAATATAATTCAAGATCGACTTTAAAATTCATCTCAATTAACATAAGGAGGATTTGGAACATTAACGTAAACATCTATAGGTCTAGGCTAGAGACGTATTCCAGCGTCATTAAATGTAGGAGTTGTCGTTGTTTTCCAGCGTTGCATTCCGGGGGTGAAATCCCATTCCATGTACGTAAGCGTATAGGATCGTTCTCCACGTACCTTTGAGTATATCATATGATGCTCCACACATGAAAAGTATAAAGGAACACTCTCATCGAATGGTTATGCATTAGATAACACTACTATGGATTGCACTCCCACATATTGTCAAGTATATTTTGGGAGCCCCCTATAGGTTGCTATCCATCCATAGGTAACTGAGTCTTCCACCTTGTATACTATGATACACTGAACACAACATTCAGGGGGATTGGTTGTCGTACATTAAGTCCTTTGTTTTCCAAGGTGTATATTGAAATTCATGGTTTCTTGGTAAACCTTTATGCCTAGACTCTCCTCTTTGATTTATTTTTGTTGTTAATTTATAAAATCAATTAATTGACCGTGAAACAACATCCTTCCTATGGAAATACTCCTTAGTAGATCTTAGGTTGAGATTAATGGAAACAGTTACTGAGTCCAAAAATCAAGGAATCCTCTCTGATAGGAATCTTTTTCCTTTTCCTTCTTTTTGAAATATTGGTCCTCCTTATATGGCAACGTTGTCCCTTCCTGGATTTACCATTGGTTTTCCAGTTTGTTTATTTTCAACCCCTATGGTTGTGAATGTTCAAACTGCTTCTCAACCAAGTTCTTCTCCACCTAAACAATATAAACCTCCAGTTCATCCTAAAGTTGACTCTTTGCCTTCATTGCATGTTTAGTCTTCTTCCTCTTCATCTGGTGAAAGCTTGCGAGTAAGTAACCAGGTGGATAAGAAGAAGAAGGAAAGGAAGATTTAGAATAAGAAAAATAAGTAGGGGGACAACCAAGCAACCATTTCTATGGATGCAACTAGTAGGGAGAAACCTTCCAGTCAACCCCGCAAATTGAAATTCCCTTGCATGCTTTGTAAGGGTGACCACCTTCTAACAGATTGTCCTGGTATTCTCAAGGTATTAGAAGTGTGGTCTACAAGCTCACATCAGCCTTCGTCATCAACTTCTAGAGATCATGTTGGTGATAAACCCTCAACTAGTAATCGTAAGGTCCATGGGAAAAAGGGTAAAGTCAAATTTCCATGTAGCTTATGTGAAGGGAATCACCCTATTCACCTTTTTTCTTATATGGATGAAGCCTCAAAAGTTTTGGACAAACATTCAACTTCTCAACCTCGTCTTCCAACTAGTTATCAAAATCTTTCCCTTGATCCTCCACTAGTTGACCAAGTGAACTAAATTCATCTCTAGTCAATCCCACTCTCTCTGAAAGTGAATCCCATGAGCTCATTCTCGACCAACCGTTGGTTGAGAAAATGGTTGAATCGATTCCACCTTCAGTTGATTGTACCTTTCTCATAGAGAGTGAACTTAATACCACTCAAGTTCTTTTATTCAGATTCCAATGAATTGGGGGGAAATTCTTCTATTCCTGTGGTACAAGGCGTTGATCCTCCTATTCCCATAACGCAAGGGGGTAGTTCTCCAATTCCCATGGCACCCCCTCCAAGTAGTATGGTCATTTCCTTTTATTGGAGTCGACTTACAGGATATCGTCTTCCTTCTTACATGCCCTTCCAAATCATAGTACAGGCTTATAATATACCCATACCTAGAACAGCCATAGATAAAGGTGAATCAGTTAGTATTATGTCTTCAACCAATTGGAAAGCTTTAGGTTCTCCACGGTTTGTGCCCGTTACACAAAATCTGTTAGTTTTTAACATAGGAACCAATTAATCGTTAGGTATCCTTCCTAAGTTTCCTGTTACTTTGGGAGGAAAAATCATCTATATCAATGTGATGGTTGTCCAAGGCCTTTTGGATTTTAATTTACTCCTTGGCCATGACTATGTTTATGTCACAAGAGCTCTTTTCTCTTATCTCTTTCAAGTAATGTGTTTCCCGCATGAAGGAAGAATTGTGACCATTGATAAACTTTCATTCATTGGTCCTAATTTGGCTCCCAATTAACCAGCATCCCTAAATTGTCCTTATATGCAGGTGGTATTACCCTCGCCATAGGTTAATTATGTGGCAATGTGTTCAATGCCCACGTATACTAATGATCTAGTTAGTGATATATTGCATCATGTACTGGGGGAATTGGAGCATGAACTTTCCATTAGATCCCTTGACATGTATCCCTTCCAAGGCATTGTTCTCCCATCTGATGAGGACCTCTTGGAATTCATGGCCTCTTATGGACCATACATCAATGTGTCAAAGCAGACTTCCTTGTCTTGTGTCAAGCTCCTTAAAAATTGAATCAAGGTTCCTAGAGAAAATTTACTTTTCTTGTGTCAAGATCCTTAAAAAATGAAACAAGATATCTAGAGCAGAGTTCCTTTTCTTGTGTCAAGCTCCTTAAAAAATGAAACAAGGTCCCTGAGTAAAGTTTTGTTTCTTGTGTCAATCTCATTAAAAAATGAAACAAGCTCTTGTGAGGATATTTCTTTTACTATGTCAACCTCGTTAAAAAAATGAAATGGGTTCCTATGAGAATAGTTATTTTTGTGTGTCAAGCTCATTAAAAATTAAATAAATCCCATTTCAATTATAGTCTTTGATTAGATCTCGTAAGTTCCCAGTCGAGTCTTTCACTTGATCTTGTAAATGAACCTTCATTCCATCCACCTGTTAGTACCTAGTAGTCTACTTAGATGCATGAAATGAAGCTTGGGGGGCATGCACCTTGAATTGAGTCATTATGTTGGGGGCATGCAAACTAATTTCAAGCATAGTTTGTCTCTGTTTCAAGCTTGTGTAAAAACGAAACCAAATCCAAGCATAGTTTTTTCTCATGTTTCAAGATTATGAAAAATGAAGCCATCTTCAAGTGTTCTCAAGCATAGTTTCCCATGTTTCAAGTTTGTGTAAAATTGAAACCATTCCCACTTTACCTTTCATGATTGACATTTTTATCAGCCTGTTTTTGCTAGATGAGCCATGGTTTTTCATTCCATCGTCACCATCTCTTTGGTTGATCATACACTTTCACTTGGTTGTTTTACCCTTCATTGAGGAACATCTATGATGAGTAGTCTTACTAGCCAACCTATTGACATTTACATTTTTTGAGAAGTTCCATCATGATCAGAACCAGTTGTTATCCTTTTATACCATTTGTTCCTCCAAGTGGATTCCTCTTTCAGCTCTTTTCAAACTCCAGAAATATAAAAATATTGTCGAGCACTTGTATTTTTGAACTTGTTAAAGTAAATGAAAAGATGTCTACTTAGTATAAGTTTAACCCTTTTCTAGACTGAGATAGACTAGTCACAAAAAATGAATCTCTTAGTAAAACATGATTAAGAGGTTCTCTTGAGTATTGTTTTCTACCTGTTCAGATTTAAGATACTACTATGAAAAGGGACATCTGGCTTTTTCTTTTCACCTTTTTTTCAAACTCTCTAAACATGAAAAATATGTTCAGCTACCCCTTCGTCGGATTCAAAAAATTGAAATGAGAAGGACTTGTCACCATGACGAGACTGAGCTACTCCTTCCTAGGGCTCATTTAAAATACTAGATGGATTCATCTGAAGGATGAACTTATACGACAAGCATATGGTATCATCTTCAAGCTTGAGATTAAAAAAAAAGAGGTACTCGCTAGAAATAGTTGGGGGGAGGGGGGGATGGAAGGAAACATATATCCTGCATTTTGTATGAAAGGCAGCATGTCACTCTTGAACATGACACTTATTTGTATCTCATGTTGGGTTTTGGTTATCTTCACTTCGGCACTTGTGTTATTGGGTTTGGGGAATCCATTTCCCTCTCATATTATTATATCCTATTGTCACCATGATCTCTGATCCTATTTTGAGTCAAACGCTGCCAAATTCCAAATTCGTGTCACTGATATGTTCAAGAGAAGTCCCATCTAAAAATCAAACCACTTATACCCTGTTTGAATTTTTCTGCATCAATCCTGAATCACTCTTGCCAACTTTTTAAAATCCTACTTTTTGTGCCGATGATGTGGGAAACATTATGGCCCTCTTTTGATGGATCACTTCGTGTCTACTCCAGCTCATTATCTGGAAAGATGATCTAGGAACTACCTTTCAATTACCTTGGAGCTTGCATGCCATAATGGCAGGTTCTTCACATTCAACAATAGGTTATGTTAGAAATTCGTATTTCTTCTCCAACAAGATAGGGCTCCCTCAAATTATGAAAACTAAAGATTTCGTCTATATGGCATATAGAGACCAAATCTAAAGAGTTTTTTTAAATGTCTTGTTGGAACTAAATGAAGATTATTGAGAAGTGAAAATATGTGATCCTAATACTGATGGTCAATGATGTTTATGAATTTAACAACCAATAAAACACACATGGGTTTGTCTAGCATATACTTCAGATAAAGGAAACCAATTATTGTATAGTGGAAGATGAACATGAAAAATGCTCATTCACACATAACAGAAAAACATTAAGCTCTGGTGTTGCATATTTGAGACTAAGTATTAAGAGGAAAGGATAGAAAACAAGGGTATAATATATTCCACTTGCAACTAAAATATTTGACACATATTAATTAGCGCAATGCAAGATTGAATTCTAACACAACTGAATCAACATACCCATAAAATGAAAGACTGTAAAATAAATATAACAATATAATTATCACAAGAAGGACAAATCTGAAGCACAGTACCACAAGTATCTCTATGAATATCCACTGGAACACTGAGCACAAAACACCTTTATTCATGAAAAACTAGATCACAATACATAAGTCTCTGAAAACTAGTTCACAATACTATCCAACCCCTTCTAACTTCAAAACTTTAGCATTAAATAAACATACAATATTTTAAACATTATGTCTAGATGCAAAGCATCTCTTATCCATGAAGTGGATGAGATTGAAAACAAAATAGGAAATTTAACATACTTATCAATTGTTTCTTTAATAGAAAAACAAAAAACAAGAAAATCTTGACAAATTTTATCATATTAGATAGTCCTGGTAGCTATCCAAAGTCTAGTCTTCCAAAACATCGACAATACTTATTGCATAAAATAAAAAGAGGAAACAAAAATAAAGCCCTACATTGTGTAACAACTACGCAGTAACTAGGTATGATGCCCTATTGGCATAAGTCTCCACAAAATCTAACACTTGGTTGATGACTGTGATGATTCATATTTTGACTTAGCAACATCTGGAATCACTCTTCTCTTGACCAATAGCATATGAAAAAACACACATAAAATTGTACACAACATATGTGCATCCGCTGCACACCATTTTCATAAACTAGGTTTCAAACCCTTTTCTATGTCTCTTTCCCACCATCAAAACTAGTCACATATTAACACTTTCATACCCAGGTTCACCAACAAAAATATATCCATGGCTTTTGCAAACAAAAAGAAATTTGGCTACGCAACACCATCAATCTTTAGTTATTAACAAAATTTCAACACTTAATGAATATCAAGTTACCTCCTCTTCCTTTTGTTGGATGAAGATTTGTTGGTGGTTGTTGCTTTGGCTCCAGTGATTTTGGGTGGAAGATATTTTTCTACAACTAATGTTGATTGAGGATGTTTTGACTATGGTTGAGTTTTAGTCCTTGGCCTAGGCACATTGCTAGGTGTAGGTGTTGGCTAGATAAATCGATCTTGCGGACAAGGCCGATCTCCCTAGTATCAACGGATATCTAGCAACAAGCAAGACAAGCAAATCTACCTTTCTCTAACATATTGTGATTCATTAATAAAAACTAAAGAGGTGTTTTAGACCCTACCTTAAGTCCAACGCTAGTTTGTGGCAGCCATGCTCCAATAGCTCCGAAAGAGTTTCCTTTTAAGAACCTGCAATCACAAACAAGCACACATCAAATAACACATGCATAGCTAATATAATAAATCATGTTCATCATGGTGATCAAGGAATCCATGAAACAAACCATAAAACGCAGCTTATTGAGAAAAATAAACTTCATTCTATTAACTTTGAAATAGAAGAACTTTACAACCTTGGTGCCTTGATGCTATACAAGCTCTTCCTAGGGTCCAAACAGGAATCTCCTCTACTTTGACAAGCCTCACTCTCTTCCAAATGAGATCAAAAGGTATGTAATCTCTCCTCTCAAAAGCTCAATTAGGAAGACTAAGTTCCAGTAGCATTTCACCTCAAGAATATTTAGCTTTCAACCTCCCCAATAACCAGCCCAATGCTTCATTTTATAGTGTAAAGGAAGGAGGTTATAGGTCCACCATTGAAGGGATAGAGTCCTCCTTCAAAGGGATAAGCTCCTCACATCAAGGGGTTAGCTCGTAAAGGTATGGGATGCATGAACCTTTAAGGAGTGAACTTGCCACCTCAAGATTTCCTCTAGAAGCTTTGAGAAATGATTCAAAGTGAGTTTTTAAGAATGTACTTGTGCCTTTTTTAACTTTTACAGGGGTCCGCACCCACAACACAAAGATAAAGTAGTCAGGTGCGTAAGGGACACGACCAATAGGTGTGGGACCACAGGTAATGCTAAGAGAAAGTGCGGAACCAGAGTTTTAGAGATTTTTAAGGTCTTTCTCTTATTTTCAAGGCTTGATATGAAGAACTAATGTTTAAGACTTTCAAAGGAGGAAGGTATGAGTGGTGATAGACTCACACTAACTGCAGAATGTCAAAGTGGCAATTTTTGTGCAACACCTAGACACTTCCATACTATACATAAGCCTCAATTTTCCTATAGAAGTCTAGTATTGAACCTTTTGTTTTGTGAGTACTATACAAAATACCTTAATCCCTTACTCTATAATGTGAAAGATTGTAACTTTTATCTCTAGAGACTGAAGTATTGAACCTAGCTGTAATACCATTCTATAACACTCCCTTCCACCACACTAGCTTAAGCCAAATCAGTGGAAGGTGTTACTTTCATTTATCCCAACCTCCATAGTCATGTCATGGAAATGGGGTCATAACAAATTCTCATTTTTTGACTTCTTCAAAACCTAAAACATAAAACATTATGGCAATTTAATGTTTTTCCCTTTTAATCTTACCATGTCATCATTCTCCAACACATGACACCCATATAATATCCCACGTGGTGCCCATATTATCACTCCACCAGTCTTGGTGGTCCACGTCATTTCAATAACATAATGTGTATATCCACACAACATGCTCCACGTCGGCTTCCCTACACTAGCCCCACTAGCTGCAATCATAATATATCAATATCTATATATATTATATAATATATATATATATATATTATATAATATATATATAAATTGTAATTCAAGGTTTTTGAGCCCCTATTTCCAAACCACCAAGTAGACCCTCCTAAGTCCTAAGCACTAAACCCCTGAATAGTTCGAGCCTTTGGCCATCGTCATAGTCAACACCTTATTCACCCCTACACATGCTATTTAGGAGTTTGGGCTCGAACAAGGAAACAACTAGTCAACTTCTCTTGAGCCCCAAACTCCTTACACCATGTACAACATCACGCTCATGTCACCTCAACCACATGTGGTAGACACTCTATTTTCCACGTCATCTCTCTAGCCACATCAATGACATATATATGCTACAGTTAGGGTCCCATCTCATTGACCATTAATCATTTTTACGGTGATTTCACATTATAATTAATTTTGGGCATTTAACCCTGTTGACAGTGTTGGATCCACCAACCTTAAGGAGATATCCCCAATATGAGGTCCTAATTAGACCTTACACCGTTTGGTGTAGGATTCCCATCTGGTATGATGGCCTGGTTTCCATATACTTAGATATTTTCCTTGGCTCTAACTTTCAGCACATGAGAGTGTTGCATTGGTAACTTCGAAAAGCAAGGTGATTGTGCCTAGTGAGTGTGCAACATAACTATGTCTAGGTTCTCTTACTACAAAAGGGGGAGAAAAGAAAGCCTCTAAGTGAGAGGTAATAGAACCATAGAGGAAGAGACTTACATGAACTAGGAAGGTTTGTCCAACATCCATTGGAATAGTCCACGGTGGATGTGGCAGTCATTAAAACCAAAGAATAGGGAAAGGTCCATTTACCATCTAGCATAATAGTCCACAATGAATGTGAAGATCGTTATAACCAATGAGTGAGGAAAGCTCTGTCTAGTATCATGGAGTATTCCACAAGGATGAGACAACAATGACCACCATAAACGCACATTCCCAACAAGGTAAGGACTAAAAAAATTGAAATAGTTCAACTAACTTAGTACATGTGAAACAAACATGAAATATAAATTCTCACATAATAGTCTTAAAAACATCCATAAGTCATGCATAGAAAAGTGTTGGCCCAAGAAAGCTTTTGTATTAAGAAAAAGTTCCAAGACACATATTTACATCATAAATCACTAGCCCTATTAGTGGGAAATTGTAGCCACCCCTTTCTCTTCAAAGAACTAACTGAAACTCTTTGTGATTTGTGGGAGGAGCCAAGGTAAAAGGTCCTTTTCTCATACAATGAGGGGTTATATATAACCAATGGGTGATGCTTGACCCTTGTGACTCTTTGACTTCCGTCATGACTGTTCAGCTTCCTATGGCTTTGCAACTGAAATGACTCTTCATATTTAGGTGTGTCCATTGGACTTCCACTTTACATTACATATGATTTATGATATACATGGCACATAATAGTGATGTGGCCTTTGACAACTCATGACACGACTTTACATGACGCTGCTGACATGGACTAGCTTTTTGAGGTGGCCATGTCAAGTTGTTATTGCTACTAAGTGATAGATGTGTTCTTGGATGTGCTTTATCCTCTCCTCCACATGGCTTGATGATGCATGGTCTTCAATGAAATTTGGTCTTGAATGTTGGTTACATGCATGGATTCCCTTCACTTGTTCTTGATAAGCTTCTTTGTCCATCAAGTTGTATGTGAGTCTTTAAGAATGTTTGCTCCTTTTTCTCCTTCTTCATCATCTCTCCATGATCCAACAATGTACTTATTCATGCAATTCACTCATGACAGGATGACATCAATTCCAAAACCTCCTAGTCTAAGTTCAAGCATTGTTATCCATGGACTGGACTTGGCACAAATGACAGGCTAGGAGGTTGGCCACTAAGACTGGGTAGAGCGTAGATCAGGCTTGGTCGATGAAATCCTAAGCACAGTCCTTACTGCTGGGAAAAACTGCACAAAGGCCACTGGGAGGCAAGATTGCATAGTTGATACATCCAATGAATGATGTAGAATGGGACCCTAGGAGGCAGGTCTGCACATTTTTCAGAGGCAAGGCAAGATTGGGTAGTAGAGGGGCTTGGGAGGATAGGTCTACGTAGTTCTTGAGATCAGTGAGTCCCAGTTGAGGGAGGAAAATCAGGATACTTCTGCGTAGTTTTGGGAGGCAAGACAGGCTTGTTTTTCTATGCATTACAAGGTTCAAATAGGTAGGGAAGAAGCTTGATGACTACTCTTGTGAAATGAGCAGTTGAGGTCAGGCTTGAAGAAGTTATTACGGAATTCTGGGGATGAAGGTAGGTTGCTCAAGTCTGAAATTGTGTAGTGCAACTTCCCTAGTGGATAGTGATTACACATTGCATAGTTCCAAGAAACAAGGTTGCATCACTAAGGGATGATATTGCAAAGTATGCAGTTCAATTGGGGTCTAGGGAAGGTGAGTTTCCTAATTGGCAAGATTTTCAGAGACATGGCTAAGTGCGAGAGAGAGTTGAACCTGTCAGGAACTTAAACATGTGATCACACACTTATCATACTTCGTAAACATGATGACATAGAGCACCAAAACAATAATACGAAGAATTACGCTTTGTGAGACTTTCCTAGGACAAAAGCAACAAGTGCGGCACTTAGGGTGGACTTAGGACGACCATGAAGACACTTGTGCAAAAGTGCTTAAAACTTTGTGTATGAATGTGATAGATGTTTTCATAGCTAGGAAAAATCGAATACACAAATTCCAACCTTCGAAGTCACTAGAAAAGGATGGAAGTCATTGTAACACAATCAAACAAGCCAAAAGACGACAATTGATCAAACAAGAAAAACAGGTGAAAAGACTCTTAGAAAGATCATGAAATGAGCTCAAGTGTTTGCAACCAAAAGGGAAAGGCCATGTAAGGCTCTGAAATGTAAGTGCAACAAAAAATTTCAGAGAGTGTTGCAACTGCTATAACACTTAGCGACACACTGGTTGAATACCGACTTCTTTGTCTTGGTTCATTTTTTAATGCATGGCCTTGGTCCTTCAGGGAGTATTGATTCATTGTGAAGATTACTCTGGCTTTCCCACTTACCCCATGGGAAGACATGGTTGCCTTTGTACCTTCTCAGTTGAAAACAACATAAGTTTCAGCCATATCACAATGTTTCGAATTGGGAAAGGTAGTTTAGCTCGTGAACTTATGATTTTTAGAGTATAGTTTTCATCTTTCATGTTTCTTCGCGGCCAGTAGGCCTAGATAGTATCCTGATAGAGTCAGACATGAAAAAAAGAATTGATCTACTACCAGAAAGCCTGGATAGTACCTCGATGGATTTTCCTACTTCACCTCTCTACGTAGGAAGCCTTTCTCTTCTTTTTCCTTTATTTATTTATTTAAAGAGAATTGTGCATCAGAACTTATTTATTTTGGGGTAGAAGAGGCATCCTAACTTATTGAGAGAAAGAGAGGTTGTTCCTTCAAAGAAGCATATAAATACTTATGATTTAGGTTTGCTCGTTTAGATTTTCTCCTTCTTCATTTCTACTAGTTCGATAAGCTTGAAAACACCAAAGCAAAAAACTGAGTATAGGCATGAGGTTCCCAGACTCGACACAGGTTCATGATCAGGCAAAAATTATCCTTAAGGATGGATCATATTTTCCATTAGAACTTCATTGGACAAAAGTTATAACAAATACAAAGAACATGGACATAGGACTGGCCAAGGGCTACAGTGTCACAAGACTCTTTGAACTTCAGCCACACACACATTTGGAATCTAGAACGTAGTAAGGCACAATACTTATTCACATAAGTAGAACAACATAAATCCAAAGAAAACATAAACAAAAAACAACAAAATAATATGTATATAGTGCGAGGTGCAGCCCCAAATCTTCATTGGAAGTAATATTTTAATTCTTGGCCATTGACAGGGAGAGAGTCAATCTTCCCGTCAAGTGGTTGAAGATGATATGTGTATTGGCCAAGATTTTCATGGACAATGTATGGACGAATCCACAGGTATTGAAACTTAGTGTGCTTTCCTTTGTCTTTGTGGGCTTTATTCGACTTCAAGACTAATCACCCACACTAAAGCTAGTCTTCCCTGCGAATTTTCTGTAAAACCATCTCTTGATACGATTATGATGGAGTGAAAAAAATTGTTTTGCTTTCAACTTTTATTTCTATAACTTGTGTAAAGTGTCCATATTACACTGAACTAAAAGACATGGATTTTCCTGTGATTCTTGGGAAAAATGGAGAGCATGCAAGTATATGTTTGGCAGAAGGATGGCTTCCTTTCCGTACGCTAGGAAGAAATGGGAGGTATTTAGATAAGGCTTAGGTGTAACTTGACCAGCCCATAAATCATTCACCAAAGCAGAGTGCTAGTTTTGTTGCTTGGAGAATATAATATTTTTTATCATGCAAATGAGGTTCTTATTTGTGGATTCTGCAAGACCATTCCCCTATGGATAATATTTGGAAAAATGCTTCAAGACAATAACATTTTCCAATCAAAACTCATAAAGATTTAACAAATAAAAGTACATTGCATTGTCAAAAATGAGTGGCATAGGAACACTGAACCTAAAGATGATATTTGATTGTAGAAAGTTGACGACTTCCAGATCGTTCACTTGTTTCAGTGGAACTGCCACTATCCACCATGTGAAATAATATGTAGCAGTTAAGATATAGTGGTGTTTCTTCATTGAATGAGGGAAAATTCCCCAATGATATATAAGCCCCACTATTGGAATGTTTCTTCCACTAAAATAAGCTACAGTGGGACTCCTAACTTCTGATTTATGTCGGCTCACCTTTGACAGACTGGACACTTGCGGGTGTAGGCATGAGCATCCTTGAATAATCTAGGCCAATAGAACCAAACCCGCATGACCTTGTGTGTTGTGGTGTTAGTGCGAAGAGTCCTATGGATGGTCCATTGTGGAGATCACATAAAACCTTATTTGAATCCTCTGCTTCTAGGCACCTCAGAAATATCCCATTATGGTGGTTTCTGTATAGCACCCCATGCACCGATTGGTATGATAGAGATTTGAGTTAGAGTGCCCTCTTCTGCTGCAAGGCGAAATGAGAGGACATGGTGCCATGCTTAAGGTATTGGTTCACATCAGCATACCAAGGGTTTTTTTCTGTAGTTGGAGAGGCTTTCTCAATATTGTACATTTCTATTTCTTTCTCCTAGCTTGCGAGCTCTTCTTATTCCTCTTATGCAAGAAATTCTTCTACTACTAACTTACAAATACCATGACCCTAGATAGTGTGAACTGGTTTAATATCAAGATCATATTCTTGTAATCTGGACATCCAATTTTCCCTTCTCTCACCTAGCTCTTGCCGGAAAAGTAGTGATTTGGCTGCTGGGTGTGGGACAAAGATAATGCAATGGTTCTTCAACAAATATGGTCTGAAGTGCTTAACCACCTTATATATTACATAAGCTTGTTTTTCCACGGTGGGATAGTTTAACTCTAGTCCTTGTAGGCTCATGCTCATGAAGGAGATATGTCGCTCATTGTTCAAATCGTACTTCTGAGTGAGCACAATAACAAAAGAAGTGTTAGAAGGGAAAGTGTAGAGAAAGAAATGTTTGTTGAAGTCTGGGTTGTACAACGTTGGTGCTTCTACTATTGCTTGATTTATATGGGCGAATGCATCCTTTTCCATTTTTCCCCAACTTTAGACTTCATCCTTCTTCATCATCTCTTGTATAGGTTTAATGATCTAACCATACTCAGAGATGAATTTTTTGACGAATTTAATCTTCCCCAAGAAATACTGCATGTCTTTTTGATTCACAGGGTGGGGAATCTATGATATTGTCTGAACTCTATTCGGATTTACCTTGATCCCACTTTTAGCAATAATATGCCCAAGTATGTTACCCTCAGACACTGCGAAGATGCTCTTCTTGGGATTCAAGGATATCCTGTATTTTCGACATCGCTAATTTTTTTTTCTTTAGGTGGCACAGGTGGTTTGACCATTGCCTTTAGAACATTGTCACATCATCGAGGTATACCACTACGCTCTATCCAATAAGACTATGGAAAGTGATGTCCATTTCAAGTTAAAATTTTGAACTTGCATTAACCATCCCAAATGACATTCTGTGAAATGTGAATGTACCCCACTTGGTACGGAATGTGGTATTGACTTTGTCAGGATTTGTTATCAGAACCTGGTTGTAACTAGAAAAACCACCTAGCAAAGAAAACGTATTTGCTCCAAATATTCTCTACAATATGTGCTCCATGGACGACACTAGGTAATTGTCTTTGTCTGAGGCGCAATTGAGGTTGTGTAAATCTACACACAGGCAGATCTCCCCAAACTTATTTTTGATAGGGACTAAGTTGGACACCCATGTTGAATGTCGCACTTTATAGATGATCTGAGCATCTAGAAACTTCTTCAATTATTTCTTTATGAGGGGCTCAAGTGTTGGATGAACTTTTCTCAGTTTTTGTTGAAAAGGCTTGGCCGCTTCTTTGGTCGGTATTACGTGTTGGGTTATTTATGTGTCATGTGTCTTATTATCATTGCATGTCCACACAAAGACATCAAGGTACTACTTGAAAAGGTGGAAAAAAGCTTGTTGCCCTTGTGGTGTACAACAAGTACTAGATTCACATACTTCCAATCTTTTTCTGTTCCAATATTGATCTACTCATGCGACAACGTAGAGCTATGAGTCTTAGCATTCACAGGTCCCTAAAAATGGTTCTGTAGGTCATACAGTTTTTCCAGTGATGCCACAACCTTGGGGATGCGGTTTCATTTGCTTGTACTAGCTAAATCCTGTAGAGTCTTCTCATGCTTGTCCTTGTCTATCACTGCATCCTTGAAGATGTAAACGTTGGATATTAAATGCAACATCTATTGATCATCATAAAAAACACATAAATTATTGTTGTCTGGGACAGATGGTTTGTACAAAATTTCAATAGTAAAATTGTCACTTAATGGTATCATCCCAGTAGTAACATTTGACAAGGCATCTGCAGCTGCATTACGCATTCTTGGCACTGAAATAATATTGAAAGCTTTGAAATGATAAATGAGTCACCATACCTCTTATTGATAACTCTTAAGATGAGGTGACACATAATGTATAGTGTTATGCAATTGATGGACCATGATTTCATAGTCACTTACCACTTTCAGGACAACAACCTTGAGGTTAGTGGCTTTCTATAAGCCAAGGCGAGTGCTTCATACTCTGTGGTGTTGTTTGTGCACTCGAATTCCAAGTGACTAGAAATTAAATGTTTTCTCTGTAGCAGGACTATAAAAACACAACCAGCTATAGAACCGTCCTATGTTTTGGATTCGTTAAAGTACATGGTCCACATATCATCTGTATAGGGACCACTTACCACACTACTACTACTACTACTAATACTTCTTACTATACAAGTTTCATTTCCACCAATTTGACATGGAAGGAGGTCCAACTGTGTGTCTGGTGGGATAGGGGATGGCTCTACAAGATATCACCCCAACTATGTCTCTAGAAAACATTTTCTGAAAACAAGTTCCACAAAATCCAACAACTCATTCTATCCATTCAAGGGAGTCATGTTGTACTTCATGTATCTCTCTGACAACACTCATATCTGGTTGTTCTTACACTTATATGGAAGCTTTAAGTATGACTAGTCAGTAGAAAAGTATCCTTACAACTTGCTTGACTAGTCTCTACTAAGAAATAACTCGTATGCTTCTGGGATGCCCACAATTACTATATTGATGCATTGATAAAATCATTCATTAGATGATAGTTGGATGATCACATCCCTAAGTTCACCAATTGTTGGCACGCAAGTTCTATCTAGTTGGATTATCTTTTCCTCTGTCTTACTCCATTGAGAATTGATCTTCTTGGCCACAGAGAGTGGCATGACATTAACTAAAGCACAAGAATCAACAAAGTAGTTGTGAACATTGAATTTAAATATATCAAATGATAAAAATAATGGTGGAAAGAGTGAGTTTTCCTCCTCCATGCAAAGAACGTTAAGCACAAATGCCAGAGCGTCAAGAGACTTACGAGATCCCTTGCTTGAAGAGGTGGAATGACCAGTAGAGGTTTCCCAAAGTGCTCATAGAAGAATTTCCCACTGGCTTGTGACTTTGGTAAGTTCAAATAGGGAAATATTTGCACGATCCTTATTCATGTCTTCTACAATGTTATACTTTATTGCGGGAAGACTCACCGAGGTGTCTGGGGGTGGAATTGAATTCATGGTTTCCAGTGGGATGGTTTTGTCTTTGTTTCTCATGGAAACACTTTTCATTGAAGTTGTCTTCTCAGACTTGTTTTGAGTGTTCTGTGTTGAGTCAACAAGTGGATCCATTTTCCTTAACAAATTTTCCTTGAATTTCTACTTCGGTATCTCAACCATAGTGGTGGCCCATTAAGTTCTCAATTTGTATGAATTATTTTGCTTTGGGGCTAGACCATCACTCAGAGGCTCCTTATCGGTGGTGGCCTTATGGGATGTGAGGGCACATTGATACATGTTTACTATATGCCTAGTGTTTGGAGCCTCATCAGCTGTAGCAATGTCTTCTTCTTCAACATCAGGCTTAGGTTGTTCATAAACCATGGCTATGTTAAGCTTCTACGCAACAATACTAATCATTCCATGGTTCCATTATGTGCACATTTTTTCCAAATGATGCATGTGATGGAACATGTAGTATGAATCTATGGTGATTTTATCAATGTTCAAAACCATTTTGGATTTTTGCACAGATTTGGCTGGCTGGTTGTTGTTGTTGCTGGAATCTACATTTTCCTTTTGTGGGTGGAGGGGGGGGCTATGACTCACTGTAGTCTCACTTTTCCTCTACTTAATTTCATCCATTTCGGAAGTCAGAGACTTTATGAGATGAGTACGGTTCTCAATATCACTTGCTTCCTTTTCCTTAGCCTTGATTATAGATATTTGTGACCTCTTATCCATGTATTTGGTGTCCTTAGTGGCTTCATCATCTTCAACGACTCCAATAGAGCATAATTCTTTCTCTACGACACTAACCTCTTCATAATTTTATATTAAAGTTGGTTTCAGAGCTTGCTTGATGAACTGTGAAATACTAGTCAGCAAGGCAGAAGTGTAGTAGTCAATAGTGATGGAGTCATGAGGTTTAGTGTTGCCCGAGAACTTGTTCAAAATATAGTTGAACCTCTGATTAAAATATTTTACCTTCTCTTTTTGCTCCAGCTTGTGACTACCCAACTCGTTCAGTAACCTGGAAGGGGTCTTGTCTTCAACAAATTTCACAAGAAATATCCTTTTGAATATCCTCCAATTCTGGATGGAGTTTGGAGGAAGGTTGTATTACCATATAGCTTCTCTGCCATCCAAGCTACATGGAAATAGTCTACATGCAATGTCATCGTAATGTACCTAGAGTGTCTGCAGATGTAGGTAGGAAGTGTCTAAGTGATCTTCTGCCTTCACTATCATGTCAGGGTCATATTTCGATAAGAGGTTCTTTGTGTGTCTTGGCAACTTGTGTAGGACTCCTAAAAGTGCCAATGGGCCCTGAGTCATCCAATCTAGATTTTGGTTTGCCATGTTGTCTTCTTCCTTGTATTCCTCTTTTGAATCTGAATATAATGATTCCTCTTCTAAATATGTTCGTTCCTCCTCTTCTTCTTCTCCTTCGTTTCCTTCCCCTCTGTCTCCTCCACTTGAGCTTGAACTCGTGAGGAAGAGGTTTCTTTCTTCTTCCTTTTGAAAGAGTGGGGGTTCTTCTTCTTTCTCCATAGCTTCTACCAACTCCTCAAGGGTGGAAAGTATCGCTTCTTCAATAGATGTAACTACTACTCCTCTAGGGGTAGTCTTGCTCTTCCTTTGAGATTTTGGAAGAGCATATACACCAAGAATTAGTCCAACAACTTATGCAAATTGATAGGTGATGGGACGGAGCCCGTATTTGATGGTATGGTATTTCCCATTCAATCTTGGGAGGTGAGGAATTACCAACTTTATAATTCTGGGTAGCACAGAGGGAGGGAATGTTACTACCTTGACTAAAAAATGGATGAGTGGGTTTAGTGGGACAATCAAAGATAAACTATTGGTAACCCTCCTTCTAACACCAAAAATGTTGATGGTCTTGGATCCACCAACATTCAGGGATCTCCCTCATATGAGGTCCCAATAAGACCTCACACCATTTTGTGTAGGAGTCCCATCCGATATGTTTGCCCAATTTCCATATACTTAGATATTTCCCTCGGCTCTAACTTTCAGCACATGAGAGTGTTGCAATGGTACCTTCGAAAATCAAGCTGATTGTGCCTAGTGAATGTGCAACGTAACTGTGTCTAGGTTCTCTTACCTCAAAAGGGGGGGAAGTGAGCCTCTAAGTGAGAGGTAATAGTACCACCCAGGAAGAGACACATGTGAACCAGGATGGTCTGTCCAACATCCAGCGGAATAGTCCACAACAGATGTGGCAGTCGTTAAAACCAAAGAATAGGAAAAGGTTTGTCTACCTTCCAACAGAATAGTCCACAATGGATGTAACAATCGTTATAACCAATGAGAGGGGAAAGGTATGTCTAGTATCATGCAGAGTAGTCCACAAGGATGAGACAACAATGACAACCATAATCGCACATTCCCAACAAGGTAACCACTAAAACAACCGAAATAGTTACACTTATTTATTCCCCGTGGATTCTCCTAGTAGTGCAAGCTAGTATTATTCTCTTTGTAACCCTCTTCCAATTTTCTCTTGTTGTTCCTCATATATTTTTTCTTATCTCCTTATGCCTAATTTTGTAGTATTTCCTTCCTTAATTCAAATTTCTTGCTTCACCAAGAAATATCATTTCTAGCATAGCTTTTTCCTCTTTAATATTCCATCATTTTAGTTGTTGACATGCTTAGGATTGGTCCATGAGATAGAGTAGAGAGGGTATGGACTTTCCTCCATGTAGAAATTATGGTGTATATTTTCAAATTATTATGAATTTTTAGTTAAAATCACAAGACACAAACCTACTATACTAATCTACAGACATTAATTCACAATTTAGAACAAAAATATCAAACATGTAAGAAGAAATAATACACATGCAACAAGTATTTTTATCTAGGGAAATAAATCTGTTAAAATCCCCAATGCTTACTTACATTAATCAAATTAATAGAGATGTATTACAATTTCATTTCTCAACTGGGCACATCCTGCAAGTGCATAACCTATCTCTATGCTCACTAAAAGCCTCTAACCTAGAATTAGCCAACTTATGGCTATGATTGAGCCCCTATTTTCTTGTGAAATTCCTGAGGAAATAGGACCATATTAATTCAGAATTTCCTCCAAAATTCTTGTGTAAATCCTTAGGTTTGATCACCTGACCTCATGCAACACCTGTACACTCAACTAGTTTACAATTGTTGGTTATTTGCCTTGGAAACACCACCACAACTAGGTAACTCATATTCTTTGCATGCATGAGATAAGTATTAGTTGATTGATTAGTTAAGTAGATGATCTCTGAGTTAGACTAATGTCCCACTACTTAACTGACCACCAACTAGTTCTATTAGCATTTAAAATTATTTTAATTGATTACAACTGAAATTAACTCAACCTAGGCTCCTAAAATTTAGGAATCACTACATACAACTGAAATTCATGCCCCTAACTTCAATTAATTGAGTTAATTGAGTGACAAGTTTCATGTCACCTCAATTAACTACTCCAATTTGTCTACTAATGTGGAATTTCGAATTTCCTCAATTTGACTAAGGAAAAATCAAATAAAGACTTACTTCCTGCATTTTCAACACTCCCTCTTAGCAAGAAAGGGATTATCAACCACCCTATCCTACACCTATGGAATGTACTACATGAAACACCTCTCATCATTTCTATTGCTAATGAAACATCAACAACTGCGAAGCATAAAGAAAAATTAAACTGAATCAATTGTGTCTGTAACTGTCTACAAGGAAAATTGTGTTGTTGTTGACTCTACTACTGAGCCTCCTCTTCTGATGTCAACACCCCTCTGCACTTCTAAGTATATGACTAACACTGATCCTCCTATTATTGAATACTATGCCCCCCCATAACAAGGTAATGATCCATGAAGAGAATGCCTCAATGGAACCTGCCCAAATTTCTGCAACTCTTGGACTAAGGATCTACATCGCTCCATCTCACTCCTGTAGGTATAGTTGCATATGCTACCTCTTCCCACTTGGCTCAAAATGTCCCCTTACTATAGGTCTTTCCTTTAGTTGATGTCTCCACAGTTGCTCCTCTCTGCCCTCCATTTTTGGATACTCCACAACTTCATGAGGCTCCTTTCGAGGCTACATGTTGAGAGGTCTAACATGCTCCCTCTCAACCACCATATCTCTAGTATTTTCCTTGCTCCTCAAGGTTATGCATGCATATTCTAGCTCAAGTGCATACAGGTTCTTGAATTTAACCCGCTATGCTTCACTTGTCTGGTGGCTATGTGTCTCAGGAATGCCTTTCCTTTTTCGAATATCACATCATAACCACAGTCTTCCAAACCTATAATAGAGATAAGATTTCTCTTTAAGACTGGAACGAAACCAAAATCCTTGAGTCTGAGAGGGGATCTTGACTCCCTTTGAAATGTGAGTGTACCAACCACAATCGCATTGTACCTTCTGTCATCTCCAAACTCAATATTCATTTGGAGATCTTTATCCTCCAGTTCATTGAAAAACTCTCTACACCAAGTCATGTGCAACAAGGCCACGAAATCCAAGTACCATACACTCCCCATCATAGTGTTGGCCATGCATGCAATAAGGGTGGAATCTAGCTCAAACTATGAAGCCATAACTTCACCTGTTGCTCTTACTACAGACTCCTTCTTGCTATACTTTTTGTGTGGACACTTGTAGCATAATGCCCAATTGAAGCATTTAATTATTGACAAATATTTATTCTTTCCCTCTTGGATGGACTCAACCTCACCTTGGGATTTCATTCCCTTGGCCTTCATTCCTTTACTGAAAAGAGAAAATTACTATTCCTCCTCTTTGGATGAGGTCCCACCTCTCGTATTCCACCTTATCTCCTCTTGTACCAAATCAAACCATAAGTGCTCCCAATTCAGTAGGTTCTCCCTCCCGGTCACTGAATCTTGATAGCTATGCTAACTCTTGAGAAGGCCCAAAAGGGCTACTCTTACGTAGTCATATTTAGGGACATTAACATTGACCCTTATCAGTTCATCATGTGAACTTGCTTAGATATTGTGGTATAGTGCCATTCTTATGCATCTTGATACTTCAAAGTTTATCCCTGAGTGCCAGCTTTCTGTGGTCACTACTATTCTCGAAAAATTTTGTCAATGGTTTCCACATTGAAAATGAAGTTTATTTTCCATGAAGATTTGAGATAATGTGATCTTGTACTCCATCCAATATTATTTTCCTTGCATTTGTTAGGTAAAATTGACTCGGGGTTTGAGTTAAGGTTGACTTGGTTAAATAGTAGTGGTTTTTGGCACATGGTATAGTGTACCCATGGTATTATTGTTCGTGGTATTGCATGTAATGGAGCATATAAAAGGCTGGGAATACTTCATTGTAATTTAGGCCTAGAGGTGAGTGGTGAAGGATCACTTGGTCGGATTGTCTAGGGTTTTGGCTAATGCTAATGAGATCTCATTGGGTTGGGTTTTTCCCTAGATTTGGGGTGTTCCTGGATAAATATTATGTGCATAATATTTATGTTTATTTTTGCTCGTTAATTTTTTATTCCTCTCTGGGTAAATCTTAGTAATAATTTATCTCTTTACCATAAATTTCTTAACAACTGGTATTAGATCTGTGGATCAAAAGCCATAGATTGTGAAGCAAATCTACACACTATTGAGTCATGAGAGATTCAATGAATGAGGAGGATATGTGCACATGGATTAATTAATTGATGAACCATGCACCTAAAAAGAACGCCTACCAAATTGGTGGTTAGAGTGGCTAGCAACCCATGTAATTCGGTAGATGGGTTATTTTTATATGGAAATTGATGTCATATGCACAAAGATGGCAACAAGGGTAAACAAAAAAATATATATATTATAATGGAGTGAAAATTTTAATTTGCAGGTAAATGGGCATACTGTTGGTAAGGCAAGCATGCCCTTGGGTAATTATTGGTAAAGTTTGGATTAGACCTAGTTAATAGGGGGATGCAGGTTAACAAGTCCTAGGTGAAAAACTTGAAGGGTGTAAGGGGTAGAGTGAGTGGGGTTGTCTCACTTAGCAGGTTTTGGCTAGATTTAGTCAAGGAACCCCAATTCAAGTTTAAGGGGGGAATTGTTAGATAAAATTGACTCGGGGTTTGAGTCAAGGTTGACCTGGTTAAACAGTAGTGGTTTTGGGCACATGGTATAGTGTACCCATGGTATTATGGTCCATGGTATTGCATGTAATGGAGCATATAAAAATCTTGGAATAATTCATTGTAATGTAGGCCTGGAGGTGAGTGGTGAAGGCTCACTTGGCCAAATTGGATAGCATTTTGGTCAATGCTAATGAGATCTCATTGGGTTGGGTTTTTCCATAGATTTGGTGTTTTCCTAGATAAATATTATGCGCATAATATTTATGTTTATTTTTGTTGTTTATTTTATTATTCCTATTTTGGTAAATCTTAATAATAATTTATCTCTCTGCCATAAATTTCTAACAACCTTGGCTACATCTTTCTTCCACCGTGCAAGATCCTGGACATCAATTGTTGGTGGTCTTAGAATGTTTTTTTTGACATATTTAAGTGATCCATTTTCATCCAATACTACCTCCATGCGTCCATTCCATGCAACAATATTTGAGGTGTCTTCCAAGGCATACTCTAGCCTTAGTCCATTGAAGGCCATTTTCTCAGCTCTGAAGAAATCCTGCTACACTAATCTTCAAGTTCGAACCTCTGAGAAACAACTTCAAATTTCCTATTCTAATGTGAATCCAACTCTAACACCATGTAGAAATTATGGTGTATATTTGCAAATGCTTATGATGTTTTAATCAAAATCACAAGACACAAACCTACTCTATTGCTTCGCAGACATTAATTCACAATTTAGAAAAACAATATATCATACATGCAAGAAGAAATAACACACATGCAACAAGTATTTTATTTGGGGAAATAAATCTACTAAAAACCCCAATTACTACTTGTATTAATCAAATAAATAGAGATGTATTACAATTTCTTTGCTTGATTAAGCACCCCCTGCAAGTGCATAACCTATCTCTATGCTCACTGAAGACCTCTGACCCATACTTAGTTGATTTACCTCTCTACTTGATCCCATATTTTCTTGCACAATTCCTAAGGAAATAGTCCCTTATTAATTAGGAATTTCCTCCAAAATTCTTGTGCAATTCCCCAGGGTTGATTCCCTGGCCTCATGCAACACCTGTACACTTAACTAGTTTACAACTGTTGGTTAACTACCTTGGAAACTCCACCACAACTGGGAAAATCATATTATTTGCATGCATGAGCTAATTATTAGTTTACTGATCAGTTAACTAGATGATCTATGAGTTAGACCGATGTCGCACTACTTAACTGTAACAACCTTTGGGGTAAATATGCATATAAACAACATAATAGGAATAGAAATACAATAAACATATCAGCCATCAAAATCCATATATACATCAGTACATTTGCACATGAAAATCAAGGGAATGAATTTTATCATTAATAAATGCAATGAACCAACCAGAGATGGGACTACCACGTTCCACCCAACCATAGATTGGCTGAGCCAAGTTTCTCTTCAGCCAATCACCCCCGTGCCATATTCCAAGCATGAAAATGGGATCTCATAGAACACATCAATCAAAACTCATTCAGGGCTTCCAGATGCCACCCAACTCATCCCATCAAAGAGTTATTCCACCTCACGGTTGGACATCACCAAAGACCATCATCAGATTGGTATCCATCCAAGCCTTCCAGGGTTTCTAGAGCGTTTTTCCAACCAAGGCTTCCAGAACTAGTAATTCAACCAAAAACTTATATAGGGCTTCCAGAGAAATTATCCAACCAAGGCTTCCAGGGCTAGTAAGACAACCCACCAAGGGCTTCCATAATGTTTGTCCAACTAGGGCTTCAAGGACTAGTAACTCAACCCAAGCTATTACAGGGCTTCTAGAGAATTTGTTCAACCAGGGCTTCCAGGACTAGTAACTCAACCCAAGCTATGGAAAAATGAGAACCAACCAAAACAAAGCAATGAAATTAAACCCACAATCACCATGGCTATCCAGGAAATAGCAAGGTTAGGAAATCCATGGTCGATCGAGGGAATCCTCCATGCCAATGATAGATCACAACCAAGAAACTAGATGCACTTGCCATGCATGTCAAAAATAGTGAGTAAATCATACATGCAACTCAATACTTGCAAGAATATCTAATGTAGTTGTTGATGCTGACACCTTCGTGTGCTTTCATGTTCTTCCTTTTCCTTCTTGTTCTAGGTATCCAAGTATGCCACACCCTCCAAGAGTGCTCCAAGAAAAATCTAAGTTTCCAAGAGTATGAGAGAGAGAGAGAGAGAGAGAGAGAGAGAGAGAGAGAGAATAATGAGAGAGCTCCAAAGCTAAACTCACCAAGTCTTTCCCATTGATCCTCATAAGCCTTTTATTAATGAGGCCTCTGTTTTCTTCATTTTCCATTATTTTCCTTCAATTTCCTCCTCACATGAAAAATGTGACCTTTCACCTTCCTTTTCTCCTAATTTCCATTATTTTCATAAATAAATGTGCCAAAATACCTTTTTTCCTCTTTAATGCCTTGGCCATTGCCTTTGCCAATTTCCTTAGTCCTAAACAACCAAGTGAACACCCCCCGGGATGTCTTTCTCACCATTCAGCTTGGAATACGTGTCCCATCATCCGTGGTATTTATATATTTTTACATGGAATTTTCACTAGGGTTGTCACATTAACTGACCTCCAAATAGTTCTATTAACAATTAGAACTAGTTTAGCTGATTATAGCTTAAATCAACTCAACCTAGGCTCCTAAAATTTAGGAATCATTACATACAACTGAACTTCATGCCCCTAACTTGAATTAATTTAGTTAACTAAGTGAGAAGTGCCATGTCACCTCAGTTAACTACGCGAAGTTTTCCACTGATGTCGAATTTTGAATTTTCTTAATTTGAATAAGGAAAAATCAAATTGAGACTTTATTACAACATTTTCAGCACTTCATTGAGGAAGTCCATACTATTCCTCAAATCAACTATTAATGTCAATCTTCTCCATTAAAATCCAAATCCAGTCAACCCATGAATATCATTAAATGACCAAATTCCTCTAATTTCCATAGCAATCTCCTCCCCAAATCTCTTAAATCTATGTTTGTCTCTTAGCTAGTCAATTGTGTTTACATTTCCATAATTTGATTACATAAACATTCATAAATATTTACAAGAGCGGATTAACCAAAAATGGATGTCACAAAATCCAACTGAATGATTGTGTTTAGTGTTTTTCTTGTGCATGCTCATTGTTGGGTTGTGTTATATTAGGTGGGCAGACCTACCTACGGTTTTGTGCATGGATTTCCACATGGTTTTGGGCATGATGGTTTTGTGTCCATGGTATTTTGTAGATCTGGCCAAGGGAACTACGACTATATTCTAATCCAGGGTTAATGGATTTGGTTTTATGGATGCTTTGACATGTATATATGTATTGTAACATTGAAAGGAACATAATGAAAAATCAATATGGTAGTCCCGATTATGGGATCCAGGGGAAAACCTATGTATATATTTCTTTTATGTTTATACTCTAGCCATTGTTTATTTTATGTTTTTAGAATTTGTATTCAGGTAATTTCTATACAGGGTTAAAACCTGCACTCATTTATAGGCCCTAGAATGAGATAAATAAATCCATGGATATGCAATAAGAAATGGGTTTGGATATGATGTATTTGTGAGCAATGCATTTGTAGACATGTATGTGAAATGTTATAATGTTGACATTTCCCACAATTATTTGAAATAATTCCTAAAAGAATGTAGTTTCATGGAATGCACTCATTATTGTTTCTCCTCAAAGTGACATCACCATGAAGCCTTGACATTCTTCTACTAAATGCAAGTATTGGGAATAAATTCCATTGCAATTTTCATGATTAAGATCTCCTTCCATGTCCATGGTTATGCAATAAGAAGTGGATTTGAATCAATGTCATTAATGTCATTAGGTTTGAATATTTACACTCAAACATGGTAATCAAATAATATTGTCCACAATTTGCTTGAAATAATGCAACCAAAATGTCGTTTTATGGAATGCAATCATTTCTGATTATTGTGCAACAAGACCATCCCCATGAAGCCATAACATTCTCATTGAAATGAATTACCTAGGCATCAAAGGAACCTAAATCACCATGGTCAATTTTGTGCTTATGTGTGCACATTTATTATGGAATAAGGTAATAATATTGATGGTTAATTCTTGAGGGTTAGATCAATCTATTAGTGCTACCATTGCAAGGATGTTGTTGATAATCAAACACGTTGGGTAGGTCCACATTGATTTTTGATGGGGTTAGGCACAATAATTTTACTTTTCCTAATTTGAGTTGGGTTCCATCCTCAAAGTGGGGGAAAGTGCCCATAAGCTTTTCAAGAATTTATTTCTGAGTAAAAAAAAAAAATTGTGGTTATGAAATAAGAAGTGTAATTAAATATGATGTTGTCATCAACCATGCAACTGCATACATGTATGCTAAATGTGGGGAAGTTAGCATGGTCCACAAATTTTTTAAAAGAGTGCACAAATGACATATTAGGTCATGGAATGCAATCACTGTTAGCTTCTGAAAATGATCAAAATTTAGATGAAATGGGTCTCATTTGAGAGATATATTAGCCTTACATAACTAATTTTTGACCAATGGCCTTCCCCCTAAAGCCTCACTATAAAACCCAACTCCATCACTATGATTAACATTTTTCCTACATATGCCCATCTATGGCCCTACGATATGGTAATTCGATTGATACATTGAGGCATTATTCTTCATGAATTCAAATTTTCATTCAATAACTCTCAAGCAGATATAACTCAAATTATTTTTATAAAGAAAATATCAATTAAGGTTATTTGAGTTTTCCAAAGATATTGGGATGGATGTTGAATTTGGTGACTGTACTAATTTCCAAGAATACACTTTAGAATCATTTGATTTTTAGGAGGGATCTTACCATCTCTTGAATTTTAGTGCCATAGAAAATCTTACAACCACAATGCATCAATGAAAGGGACGAGTTGAAACTATTAAAAACAAGCCTTAACAATTTCAAAGATATTATGAGTTTTGGAATGCACTTGCTACCTCATTACCAAATCACATTGATTAGGACATGTTTGGCCTTAAAGGTAATATTTTGGAGATCTTCTTGAAGCTATATATGCACTAAATGATACCTTAGTTTTATAAAATATTCAAGGTTATTAAGCAAGTTAGCAATGTTCAAGAGTGTTAACTGTGATTTTGAGGGGACAACAATTTATTTATATACACAATTTATGATTTATCTACATATGTGAATTAGATGTTTGTGTTTGGGTGACAACATAGTATCGACACATATACATGTATGCCATAAAAATGGCAGAAAATTGTAAATATTTAATGCTCTTGCTTTAGTTATTTTATAAATGAAAATGGGCGAAAAACATCAAATTCAATGCATGATTCCTTATCCACATCCACAACAATAATGACTTCATCTAAATTTTATGTTTTTGATATGTCTTATTTATTAAAACAACATCTTAACTTTGTTAGATAGTTTGATTATAACTAAAAATGGTTACATCTGATATAATATAGATTATAGATTTTAAGGTAAAAATAATATATTTTAAAAAATAATAAAAATTATTGTATAGAGGAACAAACTCTAGATCTCTTTTAGTAAAACGATATTCTTATTCTTTTCTTTTCTCCCCCATCTAATCTCTATCATCCTTCATTAATTTTCAAAAGGTAACAGTTACACTCAAAATAGTGATACCTAAGTAAAAAATAATATATAAAAAACCATGATGTATGCATGACAAAACAAGATTTTAAATCCAAAGGGGGGTTTTGATGTGAAATTTGGAAATACAGAGGCAACGCAAGTTTATGTGGAATCACGTAGCTCATGATCACGTAAAAGAATAGGATGAAACCACCCCCTTTTAAAACACCTCTTAAGACTTAAAGAGGGGTTCTTTTGGAAACTTAAACGAACACGAAATGTTGACGGAGAAACTAGAAACTATAAGAGGTATTGAATATTTAAATAATTTTGGACAAGTGGGTTTATTGAGGAGTAAATGTTGAAGTGTGTGATTGATTTTATGTTCCCATAATAGCATAACAACGAGGCAATGGGCACAAGGTTTTTTTTGGGATAGTAAACTAACGACGACTCCTCTTATTGAAAAGGTTAGCATGGAGTGTAGGTTGACAAGGAGGCATCATACTAACAAGATTGGTATGAAGTTATCTAATTATAGCAAGATGACCATTTTGGGGCCTTGAGTATTTATGAATCTCACTTTTATATATTCTATAAGCTCTTATGGAGTCATTATCGTGTATGATGGTAGCTGAAGTTCTTATAATTGCTAGGATATTTTACAAGTGAATTTATAGATCTTATCGCATCATATCCCTTGCCATAGGATGGTTATTCAGATAGGGATTCCTAGAGGTAAGTGGGGAACCCTTACATGCAAAATTTTCTTCATAGTCTCAATTAAAATTAAAAACTTTATTTTACTTTGTATTTCGTAAGAATTTCTATTTTGAAAGTTGTGGGTTATGTGTGTTTTTACTCGCATTTTGAATTAGCATTCAAAATTGGGAATTATGCATAAAGGTTAGTAACACCAATATTCAACTATTAAATATGTTGGTTACAAGTATGAAAGCTAAGAAACATAAGTGAATCTGATTAAGATTGGATTATTATATTATTTGTCATCTATCTTGATGCTTTTAAAGTGGAAATAAATTGAAGGAATTTAATGAGGTACATTGCACTTGAGAGTTCATTAGGAACTCACTTAGGCCAACATTCAACCCTATTGTATACATCATTAGGGGCACATATAACTACTTTTCATTCACTACTAGAGTCTTCCCTACTATTTGAGATCATCACCTACCTTTAGTGTTTTCTACTTTTAGTAAGTCTATTTTTAACAAGGGGTGACACCTAGGATGACATGTGGTGGTGATTGGGCACTCAATTGGTTATAGAATGCTTATTTACTATCCATTACTGTTCATTTACTTATCCCTAAGGTCCAATATGAATTTCCTCTCTTATTTCTAGAGATAACCTATCTACTAACCACATTATCCACCCACCTACCTACCTTATTTGTTGTCTTTCAATCTTATTTTTAGAGTTTGCATGGGTAGTTATTGCATGTAAGGGTTATTACAATAGTTATAAATGATTTTTAACTCCACTTAATTTCAGTTAATCCTATCATTAGATATTTTTCTAATTTAGGGTCTGCCACTCCATTCTACTACTTATTCTAGGAATGTTAACTACTTAATTGAGTGCATGCATAAGGGAAGCCCAACCTAGTTCAAATTAATTTTCTCTCCTAGAGAGCTTATTTATTGTATTCATGTTAAATGATAATATTGGGTTAAGTTTTCATGAGCAATTCAAATTCTCTTTAGTTAGTTACTTTTCTCAACAATTTTATTCTCTCTTCTCTCTTGTTTTGCAGTAGCTAATATAATATTTTTTTCACACTTATATATTGTACTTGTGCTTGAAATCCAACATAATCAACTTGTATGGTCATTTTAAATATAGGTCACAATTTAGAAAAAAGGTTTGAAACTTTTCAAAATAATTCATTTTCTTATTTTTGGTGGCCAAAACTTTCCCTTCTTGCATGAGAACCCCTTAATGTTGATCTACAGTTAGATACCTTGCAAATAATGAAATAATCATGTCAATTAGAGCTCATATGCAAAGGTTATTCTTCTTGCAATTTGATTTACCACGCTTACCACCATGGTATAAGAGGATGCTATGTCAAGACAATTACTCATGCATATGAGGCCAGCCACATGTCATTTTTCAAGAAGATTCTAGAAGGTCCAAAACTGTAATTGTTGTTGAGAGCTGAAAAGGTTAAACCCTACTCCTTTACGGCTATTGGGATATGTTAAATATTGGGCCACTAGTAGGATTGGGGGTTCCATTTCATGTCATTGTATTTCTTCTATAGTTAGCAGAACATCTAGGAGTGAGAAGCTAGAGAGAAAAATAGAGAGGGAGAAGATTTTGTAGTTTCCTTACGAGCCACATGCCTAAGATAAATCCATAAGTAATACCTCTTTATTTGTATTTGCATATTTCCATATGCGTAAAAAAGGGAGTAGAATGGCTTCATATTTTAGCCGAGTTTTCTACAATACATATTTCCTAGGGTAAATCTTATGTTTATTTGTGGATGGTGCGTGTGTATTTTTTCTATCCTCTATTTTTCACATTTTAGTTATTTTATACATTTATGCATAGATAGAGTAATTAAAGAATTTGAGGTCTAAAGGAAATTAACCTTCATGATACAAATTTAAATATTTTATTGGATCTATTGTGACAAATTGTTCAACTAGAATATCCACGACAATTCATAGATCATGAATGGTAAATTGAAAAGTCCCTATCGAATCCTAGAGTGAGGTGCACCATAGAGTTCTATTAGAGTCAAAGTTTGGCATTAAAATCCTCTACAAATTATAAAATAAATAGAGAGGTAACGTTCCTTCAATGATGACTTTATTTAAGCATAGTCCAAGCATTCTACATTTTAACTCTTTTGTAGACATATTTTCTTATTTAAATTTTCCAAAAATATAATAAAAAATTGTTGAAAATACATGTTTGAGTTATAAAATCCACAAAATACAAGTTCCCTAAAAATTTGCTAGAACATTAAATCCATTTTTACATTCAAAATTATAATTTAAAAAATAAAAAATGACAATCTCATCAAAATTTATAACATTCTATTAGAAAAAAAACAGACAAACAAACAACAACTATATTATTTATTTATTCCTAACTGGGTGCTATTATAACTAATTTTAAAAGAATATTTATATTAATCCTTCAATTTACACAACACTTTATAAAATCTCCTCTTTCAAAAGTTTCCTTATATTTCTTATTAATGAACAAACTTACCAATCCCCAACTTTATTGGTTTCTCTACACCTTGCATCATTCATTTTTTATAAACAACCGATTTTTCTAATCATTTTTTAGAAGATTGTTGCAACGAAACTTCTAACAGAGATAAACTTATTAATTCTATAATGAGTATAAAGTATATTCTAAATCGTTCAATAATTAAATCATGAAAGGTTTACCTAGGAGAAAAGGGAAAGAGAAAGAGAGAGAAAATTTTGTTCACTGTGTGTCTTCTAAATTATTATGAAATTGAACACAACATTAAAGTGAACTATGAGAGAGTTTAATATACAATGGAATGTGAACTATGAGAAAAATTTTAATATATAGTGGAATATATAGTTGAAGTAAATATTGAAATTGAATAAAAAAGTAATAAGGTTGTTATTGTTATTGTTGTTGTTATTATTATTAGGAGAAAATGATAAGTTAATCAATTTTAAGAAGAGATAAATATATTTTTTCTTTTGAAAATATTACATTGCTTAACATAAAGCCATCTCAGAGATAATTACACTACTTTCGGGATTTAATTATAACATTTTGTGTGTGAAATTTTATTTTTATCATATGAGAATCATAAATGTTGTTTCATATCACTTTATAATAGTTTATATTACAGAGAGTTGTGGGGCATTGAGGGGGGATAGGGTGTTAGACATAAGTTTTCATTGATGGCAAAGGCATAGGTGGTAGCAAGTAGATTGGTCAAAGAGTAGAGACTTTGGAGCCATTTCCAGTTTAGAACATAATCTAAATAGCTCTTAGAAACTGCTCAAATGGATAGAGCTCAAGAATTTTTTCCAATGGTATATCAAAGTCTGAAAAAGACCTCCTAGAGTGAAATATATGGGTAGTTAAATTTACAAGTCAATGTGCAAAACTAACTATGGTGTAAGGATTAATGCACTCCAAAATTGGTGGTCTTGCCAAGACCAACAAAGTAGTTGGTGGTGAATTATGGTTAAACGATTTTCATGTTCATGGATGAATCATGTGCCACATGTCCCCACTAACCCATTGAAGAAAATGGGGGGCGAGCATGCCCTCTTATGGGTTGACAACAAGAGCAGTCTGCAATGGGTGGATTTCCCAAACCGTTGATCATGAGATCGACAGTTCTCGTTAAAATAAGACCTCCTCCTCCCTTTACCACAAAACCACACAAGGGGGGTCCATGAAAAAACATCAATAGTAAATAGTAAAGCATAGTAGAGATAAAGCAGGAGTACAGGGTTGTATAGTTGGAGTGACAAACCAATAACAAGTGCACAAAGGAGCCCATAGAATGCATCACCCAAAAAGAATTTCCCCAGGAATTCACCAAGGTGCGAAATTTAAAACATCCAACGAAATAGTCTTGGGGTGAGGTGGCAAGGTGAGTTGGAGCACTGATAGAGCGACAGGCCAATCAAATATCAGGAGGGATCAAAAAAGGGGGACCCCATAAGACACATCACCCTAAAGGTACTTCCCTAAAAGAATAAAAAGAAGTGAAAATCAAAACGTACAAGTTAACATAGGCGGGGAGCCATAGATATTTCCACTGGATGCAGTTAAAATTCCCATTAGGATAAAAAAATTTTATTAAATAAATTATTGATAACACTGGTGTAGGGCCACCCCTTTTGTGATACGATGACATGGAACTTGGCCACATGGAAAAATTAAAGTAATTCACATGGAACATTTTGATTGGCCACATGAAATGACATGGAGCCATAAGCGCATGATGAAGTTAGCATGACTTCAATAGGACACATGTCATCAATAGAGACATGACATGTGGCATGTATATTTGGCTTTTTTGGGTGGCAAAGTAGGCCAAAAATAGGTGACACATGGCACCACTCAGCAAGTGACACATGACATCCTTGCATAGGTGGAAGACAAGTCAATAGACACATAATCTTGATGTGATGTATGGGTGACATCATCCCAACAGTTCTTCCCCTGGAGTTTTTGGAGGAGCTCACTCTAAAATATCTAGGATGATTAGGCATCAAGATGAGCTATCAGGTATAGGTGGAAGCAGTGGACGGTGTTGACCAATCATGAATTGCACAATGGAAGTGTGGCGGACCCCAATGGGCATTTAACCTCAGTAGAATAACCCCAGAGGTTTTTGAGGGTGTAGAGGCTAAAAAGTTCAAGATAATCAAGAGTTGAGACACAATGGCTAAGATACATCATCCTAGATATTTGGTGGCTAGTCCATGAGTGTGGTGTGATGTCCCACAGAGACACATAATCCTAGATGATTGACCCCAATGATTTCAATTGAACCACCAAGTTTTATTGCTAGGGAAATAAAAGCTAGGGGCTAAGCAGAAACTCCAAGACGTGGTTTTTTGTGCGAGTTGTGACTAAGGGAACAAAAAATTACAATGATGGTTAAGCCCTAGGGGCTATAGTGCAAAGGGCCCAGTGGTGGTTATATGTGTGGTTTTGTGTGTTGTAGTGTGAGTCCTTTAGGCTTAAATAAATAACCTTTGGGCATAATTTCAAATTCATGAACAAATTGGCAGTATGTTTTGGAAAAATAAGACAAATTTGGAAATTTTGGCCAAAACTAGAGGTAAGATAAAGCTAGAACTGCAAAAAGAAGTTGATCTAAACCCGAATATTTTCTAGAATTGTAATTTTAGGCAATTTAACTCAAATTTTTCTAAAGAGAAAACAGATCAGAGATTGAAGACTTCATGAACACATTAAGGAGAACAAACAAAAGTTGTAGATGAACTGAAAATAATAATACATGTGATTTAAAGAGTTAGATTTAACTAAAAGTTCTAAATGTAAAAATATCAGCTCAAATTCTTTATAAGAAGAATTGAATTTGCGAGAAGGTTGTAGTTCATAGATTGATGTTATTTTTATTGGTGTTGATGCTATGTGTGTTGATAAGAGATTAGAGGATTTTGAAGGTGATTTTGTGGTGATTGAGGTATGTGATTAAGGATATATTTATTGCTTTTATGTAAGAGAGCGACCTTCATGATTTGAGTTTGAAAATGGAATGAAATATGAATCAAGGAGGTTAAGAAAGTGGTAGCTTGCAAATCAGGGGTTGTAGCTCGTTCTAATAGTGGCTAGTAAAAAATTAGGGGTAGGAGCTCTTTTTAGTAACAATTAATAAATTAGGGGTTGTAGCTCCTTTAAGTTGTAGCTAATAAACTAGGGTAGTTGCTCATTTTAGTAGTAGTTGCTAAATTAGGGAGAAGTAGCTCCTTCTGGTTGGAGTCATAGAACTTTGTAACAACAAGTTGAAGCTTTCCTCTGTGAAAGTAATAGAAGAAAAAAATGAATAATTTGTGTGTCAAATATGTTCTTTTTGTGTTAATTATTGTGATGTTTATATGAATGGTTGTTGAAGCGTTTATTGGAGTCTTAGTATTCTTTACTTGTGAAAGAAAGTTTTTAAATTCTCACAATACTGATTCACCCCCCTCTTAGTGTTGTCCTTGTTTTTAACAATTGGTATCAGATCAACTAGGTTACTTCAGGATTAGTTTAACAATTGGAAGAAAGATCAACGTTGTATCAAACCATGAAGGAAGATACACCAATAGGGCACCTATGTTCAATGGAACAAACTATGTTTTCTAGAAAGGAAGGATGAAAACCTATATTCAATCTCTTGGTTCCAATGTATGGGATGTAACGGTAGAAGAATACCAAAAGCCTCAAGCCTTGACTACTAGAGATCATAAGATGCAATTTAATGCAATGCTAAAACTATGAATGCTTTGCTCACTGACCTACCTAAATTGGAATTTGTTAATGTCATGGATTGCACAATTACAAAACATAGTTGGGATAGGATGAGAAACTACTATCAAGGTGATAACAAGTTAAAGTAAGCCAAAATTCAAGTTTTTAGAATGCAATTTGAGTCTTTAAAGATGTGTGATGATGAAGATATTGCTAAATACTTGCTTAGAGTTGATGAGGTTGTAAATGCAATGAGAGATCTTTATAAATATTTAAAAGAGCCAGTAGTCCAAAAGGTGTTAAGATCTCTCCCTAAAACATTTAACGCTAAAGTTTTAGCCATTAAGGAGATGAGATACTTGAAGAATATCACTTTGGATCAACTACTTGGCACTCTTACTACCTATGGGATGATAATTTCTAAAGTATATAAGAAGCCCAAGGAGGAACATAATGATTCATGTTGTGAATTAGATGAAGAGGAAGCTAAGATCGTGAGGAAGTTCAAGAGAGCCTCAGGAAATTATTAAGGTAAGCTACCTTTCAAGTGCTTTAATTGTGGTAAAGTAGGAAAATATGACCCCAAGTGTGCACAAAAGAAGAAGAATGAATATGACCCTAGAGAGAAGTTTATAAAAGTGCATAAGGATAAAAATAAGGCTAAGGAGAAGACTTCCTACATCCAAGATTCCAACTCCTTTGAGAGTGAAAGAAACCAATCATTAGATGAAGACAAAGATCATTAATTATTAAAATAATTTATTCTCATGGCCATAGAAAATATGGAAGTAGAAATTTTGATTTTGATGGAGAAGAGGTTGAAGTTGACCTAGAAGGTGAACTGGTTAGTGCTCTTGAAGAGATATAGAGGTTGAGGAAGAAAAATAAAACAAAAAAATAATTGTTGATCAAAGACAAAGTTAAAGCTGTTGAAACTCCGCTCCTGCAAGTTGAAGAAGGTAAAAAGATCCAAGACACTCTAAATCAGTAGCTCAATGAGAAGAACCAAGCTTGTGAAAGGCTTGAAAAAGCTAAAACCCAACTAAGTTTTAATCATAAATTTGGAAAAGGGACTAAAGGTTTCAATGAACTTCTTGAAGCCAAAAGAGTCTTAAATAAAAAATAAGCTCTTGGATTTGAGGTTGATTCAAGCTCAACAAATGATATGAAGGGAGATAAAGAAATTACCTTTGTGTAAGCATTAAAAAACATTGACAACAACAAAAAACAAATCATATCCAACACAACAACAAAGAGATAAAGGGAGCATACAATTCATTTTTCAGCCAAAGAAAAATCATTTGTTACAAGATAGAAGAAGAAAATCGATTTAAAAAAAGTTTGATAATGCAAGAGAAGCAAATCAATTTTTTTAGAGAGAAACTTAGCCAATCTCCAGAAATCAATTTTCTCCCAAGTGTGAAGATATATTTCCAGACTACTATTTTATTTGTACAAATTATGGGCATAAGGTAGCATATTGCAGTGTGAATTTGTCATTTTAGACAATTTAGGCCACAAGGAACAATTTATCAGTCTGCAGATCAGAATGTCAGAAAGAGGAGGAGCAAAATTATACTCAGAAATTCATTCTCTCCTTTGAACAATTTGATTCAATGTTTTGTCTTTCATACATTTCGTCATAGAGCAGCTGATTGTAGACTTCTAAACAAAAGGCCTGATAAAATTTTCAAGAAAAAACCAACAATCCAAAATCTGAAAGGAAAGGGAAAACGTATAAAACTGTAATATGGCTTTATATGATTAAAATGAAGGAAAACATTGATATGTTGACAATGTTTATTCTAGGAACATCTCAGGAGATAAAAGTAACTTTTTATCATGGAAACTAGTCAACAAAGGTAATGCAACCTTTGGAATAATGCATCTATTAATATGGTGTGTAGAGGAATTTTCAGCCTAACTAATGGTAGAGGTAAATCCAAGGATGTGTTGTTTGTTGATGGGTTAAAGCATAGTTTAATCAGTGTATCTCAGATGTGTGACCAAGGCTATGATGTGTTGTTGAAAGCTAAAAATTGTAAAATTAAGTCTGCATGCACATGAGAGATATTAGTTAAAGTTATTATACCAAACCCTAATGTCTATGTTCTAAAAGTGAATATGGAGTGGTGTTTTTTGTCAAATATTGATCAGACTTATTTGTGGCATCAAAGGCTAGGACATCTAAACTTTGATCATATTGTCAAATTAGGCAAGACGAATGTAGTCAGAGATCTACCAAAGCTTTCAAAGCCAAATAATATGATTTGCAAACCCTATCAAATTGGAAAAATGTTCAAGTACCATTCAATTCCAAGAAAGACTCATCAACCAATCCATTACAATTAGTACATATGGATTTATGTGGTCCTTCAAGAATCAGACACATTCAGGTAAATTGTATTTCATGCTTATCATTGATGATTTCAACAGAATGATGTGGGTAGAATCTTTTAGAGGAAAATCAAAGGCCTTTGATAAGTTTAAAAACTTTAAAGCCATGGTAGAAAATGAGGCAGATTATAAAATAAAGTGCATAATCCTATTAGAGAAATTTTGAGATATTAAATAATAGTGGAAATAATAAAATAACATTAGAATACATCATCAAATTTTAGAGGGGAAAAAACTACTTTTTCTACTTTTATTTCAACTTATCTCCCTACGGTTTTACTCAAATTTCAAGCAATATCACTCATTGGATGCAAAACTTAATTCCTCATCCAAGGAGTAACTATGTTGCATACTTTCGATGGACCCCGCTACAAAAAAAATGAAAAATACATGAAAAATGTGATTGCAATCACATTTTTCATGTATTTCTCATTTTCCGTGTAGTGAGGTCCATTGAAAGTATGTAACATGGTTACTTCTTGGATGATAAATTAAATTTTTCATCCAATGAGTGATCCTACTCGAAATTTGAGTAAAACGATAGGGAGATAACTTGAAATACAAGTTGAAAAAGTAGTTTTTTATTTTTCGATTATTTAATCTTTTTACTTTTCCACTCCAAAAATGGTGAATCATCACCCATGGTTGACATCATCATCTTGAATCCCAATGGTTCTTATAAATTTGATTTTGGTTGTACATTTTTGTTTTGAGGCCCATTTGTTACCTCAAAATTTCTCTAATCTGGTAATAAAGGTGAGTTTACTTCAAAAGAGTTTGATGATTTTTGCAAGAAACATGGCATCACAAGGAAGATTACCATGGGAGGGACTCCACAACATAATGGTGTAGCAAAGAGAGCCAATAGATTAGTTCAGTAGTTGGAAAGGGAGATGATGGGAGAAAGAAATATAAAACAAAGATTTTGGCCTGAATCCACTCACACAACAATGGTGATTCTAAACAAATCACGCCTTAGACCAAACAATGATAAAGTTTCATATAAGCTATGGTATGGCAGACCTGCTACAATTAAGCATTTTAGAGCGTTTGGAATAAGTTCTATATCAATAGGAACAATAAAAATCTTGGTAATTTTGATGCAAGGGTTGATGAAGGTATTTTTCTATGGTACTACTAGAATAGAAAGGGTTATAGATGTTACAAAAGGAATACAAGGAGAATAGTTGATTGTATTGGTATTAAGATTGATGAGCGCATTTAATGTGAAGATAATCAACTAGTAAAAATTAGCTCTAATGATCTAGTGAACAATGATGAGAAGGATGATCAACCATTTTTATATCACGACATTGAGGAACCCCTTATCCCACAATCCAAAGATCTTGCAAGATATGTGCAAAAACACCACCTAACTAACCAAATTGTTGGTGATTTGAAGACATGTGTTCAGATAATAAGAAAGATAATAAATCCTCCTACTCAAGTACATGTAGCTCTATTATCTATGATGGAACCACGGTATTTTTCTCAAGCTAGCCAAGATGATATTGTTAAAGGCCACCATGAATGAAGAGCTTGATCAAATAAAAGAAAATAAGACTTCGGAGTTTGTTCCAAGAACAATGGATAATAATGTTTTAGGCACAGAGTGGGTATTTTGGTATAAATCGAAGGAACATGGTGAACTGATAAGAAATAAATAAAGGTTTGTTTGCAAGAGCTATGCACAAATTGAAGGCTTAAATTTTGATGCTACATTTTCTCTTATTGCTCAATTAGAAGGAATTCACATATTTTTGGCTTTTGCTTGTTTCAAGAAATTTAAGATAGATGGATGTGAAAATTTACTTTTTAAATGGAGAATCGCAAGAGGGGTTTTGTTTTGTGGGCAATCCTTTCTATAGACAAAAACAATCCCTCTAGTCCTATGGGAGGATCTAGCAACAAACAAAGACAAATATGTGGAAACTTTCCTAGTTTATACCAAAAAACACAAAGGAGGATAGATGACCTACCTCACTTTGATGCTAACGTCCATTGGTGTCGTTCTTGATTCTTCCACTTCCAATCTCAATCTCCTCTTTGTTGTTATGAATGAATACCTGCAAGGAAGATCATGTGGAGACAACACACACATACATAGAAAAATTAATTCCAATATAAACCATGTAATAGATCAAGGAGTATTACACTAAATGAGAAATGATTGACACATTTACGGAAAGAAAACACAAAATGTATTATTAATAGATGGTAAAGGGAGAATTACAACTACTTAAGCCTTGATGTTGCAAGCCTCCTTTAGGTAAGTTTCCAAGTCCTAGCATTAACCTTCAAGCATTCATTCCTCCTTAACAAAATGGGTAGCATTTGGGCATAGTTCAACACTACGAAGGCAACCAAGAAATAGCCAACTAGTTGTGGATAGTAGGGAGGACCAAGAGTGGGAGATCTTGTTCCAGTCTGCATTCACCTATAACCAACTCGTCATTCTCGAGACTTCTAGTAAGAGACGTTTCTCCTCCATTTTAGGAAAAAAATGTCTGAAGAGGTTTAGCGTGGGTTTTCTTGAAAATGCACACTAGCAGGGCTAGGATAGTATAGTGCAACAAGGTACTAACATGGGCCACTAGTGAAGCGAAAGGCATTGATCCTGAAAACAAGGTTTTTTGACAAGTTTCTTTAGAATCCTTTTGAGGAATTTTTTTTTTAGGGATTCTTATGAACATGTTCCATGGTGAATACACTGATAAATTTCGTTAGTTTGACACTTCAGGATACGAGGTGGGGAGTGTGAAAAAATATTGTATAACAAGTTTATAATGATCAGCCTGATAGTTTTTAATTATTAGATCAGCTTGACTATGTTTGCTAGAGGAAAAAGACCTTGTATGGTCTTAAGAAAGCCCCAAGGTCTTGGCATTTCAAGTTGGATAATTATTTACTCAAGTGTGGTTTTAAAAGAAGTGAAACTGATAGTAATTTGTATGTGAAAATTTAATGATGGAAAATTTTTAATGGTGGTTGTCGACGTTGATGATATTATTTCTTCCAGTGATTTATATCAACTAACATGCCAATTTGCAGTTGATATGAAGGTAAAATTTGAGATGTCTATACTTGGAGAATTTTATTATTTCCTTGGTTTGCAGATTGCAAATGTTGCAAAGGAATTTTCTCTCACGAAGCAAGTATCTCAAGGAAGTTTTGAAGAAATTTGGCTTAGAGGAATGCTCTTTGGCAAGCACACTAATGGTTACTATCTACAAACTCAACAAGATTGATGACACACCAGAGGTTGACTAGTCTTTTTAGAGATCAACTATGGGTAGCCTCTTATACTAAACAACCTCTAGAACATACATTAGGCAAGAAGTCAATGCTGTTGGAAGATTTCAATAAACCACCATACAAAGTCATCTTCTAGGAGCAAATAGGATTCTCATATATCTAAGAGCCACAATGGACTATGGACTTTGTTACCCCAGAGGTAAAGGTTTTTCACTAACTATTTTTACTGATGTTGATTAGACATGTGATGTAGATGATTGAAAAAGCATAAGTGGTGGTGATTTTTTTCTTAGTGAATGTCTTGTTTCATGGTTAAGAAATAAGCAAGCCTCAATTTCTCTCTCTACTGTTGAAGCAAAATATCTAGTAGCAACTTCTTGTTGCACTCATCTATTATGGATGAAGCATACTTTACAAGATGTTTCGGTGATATATGATCAACCTGTACCAATCATAGATGATAATATAAATGAAATCAACCTGTCAAAGAACCTTATATTCCATTCAAAGATAAATCATATTCCAATCAAGTACCACTTCCTAAGAGAACAAGTTGCAAATCAGAATGTCAAGTTGGAGTATGTACCTACAAAAGAGTACATCACTGATATATTCACCAAACCTCATCCAAGAGATCAATTTGAGTACATAAGGAAAAGATTGGGAGTAGTTCCTCTTACCTCCCTCCCCTATATCTTCCTCAAGAGAAAGAAGTGTAGATAGCAAGCACTTAGCCTATAAAAAGGAAGATGTCTGGTCCATAGGATCTGTTATCACTAAGAAACTACCCTGGTTGTGCAAGAAATCACTAAGGAAACCTTGAAACCGCTTTGGGATTGAAATATGACCCTTCAATTTGGAGAAGAATTTCTCCTTAAACTCTACTACTCAAAGTCACTGTAGTAGTAGGCCATTAATACACTCGTTGGCCATATTTAATTTGTAACAAATGAATTTGGTTTGGAAAGAAAATAAAAGAGACCATTGGGCATGGAGTCTCTGACAGAAAATATATTTTCTATTCATAGGTCACTATGAACAACTCTAAACAAAGGAAAGATAGATTATGATTTCTTAAACAAATTATCACAAAGGTATGGTAGCATACTATAGAGAATAAAGATAAAAAATAAAACACTATGATTTCTGCAAATGATATTTAGGTTGAAAAACAAGTAAGTATTTTGAATAACATGAACTTGACCATTTAATATGAATTCCAATTCAGATAGCTTTATTCAAATAATGAAGATTAATGGTCAAAGGTGTGGCTAAGGAGAAAATAAACATAGTAGAAGAAACAAAGTGGAAATCATTTACACATGAATCTCTTACAGCTACACATATAAGAACTACTTGTAGAAAAATATATTAGTCTTAAAAGTATACAACTATACCCAAAGAATTGTCTTTTTCAAAACATTCTGAACCCTTTTACCTTACAACTTATACAATACATAGGAAAGAACACATAACTATATGCATATTGTTCTCAATTTTGATTACAGTTTACAAAAATGGAATCATTCACAACAAATGAAAATCTTCAATCTTTAAAAGAGTTGGTTTTCAACTAAGAAAAAAATTCTTGATCCTTGATTTTCTTTCCATCTGCATAACTAGACATGTGGAATTCCTTTAGAATTTTCTAAAAATTTGCTAATAAAGATGAATCACTTATTTTTCTCGTGGAAATATGAAACATGAAATGCTCCTTTAAATCAAGGATTGTTCACCAAATTGTTGATTTTATGGCAATGAATACTCAGTTATCTTGTATTTGTTGAATCAACAATAGGTTGCTAATTATGTGTTTTAAATCTTCTATTGTTGGTTTTGTTCCTTAATAAGTTGGGGTTTGACCTTTTCATGTTCCCGAACCATCTAGAAACAAATAAACAATTTGCAATGAATATGATTTTCTATAATTGGTCCTCATTTATTTCACCCTTCCAACTATGTTGAGTAGTTGAGGCATTATGAAAAAATATTCTCGTAGGGTAAGCATGAGAAAATTATTTTCCATGTGCCAAAACGTATAAAGAAAGAAAATAGGAACAAAATTATTCCCCACAGTGCACCCCAACAACCCTTTGACTGTATAGCATCAATTGGGTCCAATTATTGCCATTCTCAAAATCTAGTTCCACTTTAGAAATGAACCTTGATGCCTATAAAAATCTTAAGAAAAGAAAATAAGGATGTTAGGTTAGTTTCCTGTGGGCAATATAGATCTAGTTCTTTATTAGTTGTTCTGTAAATCACTCTGAGGAAGAATATGCTACTAGCCAATGCATTAACTTCTTGAATGCATCCTGACATTCCTAATCTTTTAGTAAATTCCACTACTTGTTAAGCCATTTGAGATTTCAATTGTTGAAGTAATTTCTAATTTTTCCTTTATAATCATCCCAACCTAGTTTATAGTGCTCAAGAGGAAACCCCATTCTCTATATGCATATCAACACTCTTTCCACCTTACTTTTAATCCCATTCGAGTAGTTCTTTCAATCAAATGAAGGTAATCTATCAGGGTAAGGGAGAAATAAAATATTAATAACATGATCAAAAACTAAATCAAACCCTTGAGATCCCAATTTGTGCATACTAATGTGGGATAGTCACCATCATTCAATCTTGATTTTATTGAGATTCTCAACTTGTTCTTCTGTTGGAATCACCCTTTTGTGCTTATTTGAGTTTCTAAAATTTACTAGGGATCCACTACCAATGCCAAAACCTTCATATATTTATTCATGACAGGAAATCCCATATGATAATTAACAATTTGTGCTTTGTTGATAGAAAAAGGTGAAGAGTTTGTGCCCCGAGTGCAAGTTCCACAAAAAATGGGAAAATGAACTATTGCAACCTTTTAGAATAGAAGCACTCCTAGTTTTGGGCTCGGTTCCACTTCCAAATTGAAATCAAGTTGGCAATATTTCTTCATATAGATTTTGAAACAACCCTTATCAACCTGTAACACACAATAAGGAAGCTCACAAAGTAGATTCATGTGATAGCTGATGTGATTTCAAACGATGTGAATATTTGCTAGTTTAGCTACAATGATACTTCATTTCCACAGTGAACAAGTCTCTTGCTACTCTAACAACAACCATCCATAAACTGGGCTTCGGTAAATTATATTTATTTTTGGCAAGCGAGTGTTTAGATATGCAAGAAAATGATCCTGTTCCAAGTTGATATAAATACGGTGTAGAAACAATACAAATCAAATGACATGACCAACAATTATAGACAATATCTCTTTCCTATTCTTGAAATTCGAAGGATGTGATGAATTCCATATTTAGCGTAAAGGAAAATAAAATGATAAACGCATAGAAAAAATAATTTTGAGTAGTCATCTCCTAATACTCATTTGTTGCTGCATTTTTTCACTTTAATGATTTCTTGCACATCTACAGATTCAAATTGGTGAAGAACAAGTCAATAGGACAAATTTAGAAATTTTAAAATCATCAAAATTTTAATGCATAGATGGAAGCTTTCCCTAGAATTCATGACAGTTGAAATTGACAACCACTCTGATCCACTTTGTCCAAAACTAAGAATATTCTTCTGCAAACACGTTTCCTCCTTTGGGCATCTGAAATTTTGTTGGCATTGAATTTTTCCACCGAACACCTCATTTGAAGAACTGGATTATGATAATATGTATACTAAGCATTGGATGGACATTTGAATGTTTTCCTTTAACATCTCTGTTGGATACCTATACCAATAGGTTTCATATTTCATGATTGGCAAAAACTAGTGCCAAATATGCTCCATTTTGCTGCCACAAAGGTTCCATATTTGCAAGAAAAGACAAGGTGTGTATATGCCTGCATATTACAGAGTTTTGATGGATGACCCAACAGTCTAAT
>APFE030149940.1:50250-60516 GCA_000404065.3 Pinus taeda | reverse complement strand
AGAAATCAAATGCCAAGTACAAGCAGCGACATGATCAACATTGAGTGCCACACAAGTTTCAGGTGGGCGACAAAGTCTAGTTGCATTTGCAAAAGGAACACCTTACCAGAGCCTATCGAAAACTCAGATCACTCTGATATGGTCCTTACACCATTACCAAGGCTATGGGAGACAATGCATTTGAGCTCAGAATTCCCCCATTCCTGGGCCTGCACCCAGTGTTCAATGCAGACTACCTTCGGCCATACTTTCCACCATTACTAGACACATCCGACATTGGAGAACAAGTCACACCAACAGAGTTAAATCTAGATTGCATGGAACAAGTTGCAACTGATCAGATCATGGACACGCAGATCAAGCACACTCACTAGCAGAAGATCCAAATGTACCGAGTTGTCAAAATAGGCCAACTCCTTCACCAGGGCTAGTGGCTCACTAGGGACCAAGTTTAGCAGAAGTTTCCTCATCTCATGGAGGAACTCAACGCAATGGGGACCATTGCTTCCTAAGGGGGGAGGAATGATCCAGGTGGATATTGGTGGCCACCAGCCAATTCCACTTGCCCCCACCATTGTTTCTTTCAATTTTTCAGTTTCCTTATTTGTAGCACAATTTACTATTTTTGGCAGTTTTTCGGGTCCTAAACTTTTGGAGTCGTTTTGAGGCCTTAAACGACATTTTTTTTTGGGAAAAATAGAAGCAACATGTGTCCATGGATCAATGTTTCTCTTCCCAAAGTTGTAGTCCTTGGATAGATCTTTCTAATGAGGTATTGTGCGTGTCAAACAGATATCGTATGCCAAAGTTACGACCATGGGAAGTTGATGTACCAATTTACCCAAAACGGGGCCCATAGTTTGGCGCTTCATCTCCTAGGGTTAGGCTTTTGGATGTTTAGGGTTTTCCATTGTTTCTCAACAATAAATAGGCCTTCGAGCCTCATTGTAAGACAATTTAGAAGCATGTAGCCACCACATCTCTCCTCAGAGATAAGCTACCATCGCCCGAGCTAGTTTATTTCCATTTTTGTTTGTAAGCATATTTCAGTATTTTATAGTAATGAAAAGAAGTATTATTTCTGCTGTATCTCTGTATTTATGGTTATCTCTGTAATTTGTTGCATTCCTATTTAAATCTAGATCAAGAAGAAGGTAGAGGGGATCAACGGAATAGTTCAGAAGTATTGCACGCAACAGACCCTGACCCTGGCAGCAGGCCATGACCTCGCCTTGAGCAGCAGGGAGGTTCTGAGAAGTTGCAGAGGGCCCGATTATCCAAAATGGGTGTTTGGATAGGTGTTTTTGCACAATTTTTCACCACGATTTCAGTGGTCTTGTTTGTTTCTGAAGCTGGGCTCTCCATTCTTTGTCCATCTTCCATCTTGGAGGTATAAGGATTGTAAAGAATGTTGCTTGTACTTTTATCTCTTTTTATGCCACCTATTGAATGAAGGCCTCCCCCACTATTGAGTAGGGCCTCGAGACATAGTCCAAATTGGACGAACTCCGTAATCAAATCATTGTGTCACGGTTTCATGTTTTTCTGGTTATTTCCACATTGTTTATGTGCTTTTAAGTTCCATGGTTAATTAGCTCTATTATATGTAATTCTGATGCATCTGTAAGTAAAAGATCTTGGATCAAGTTTGGTATCAGAGCAGGTCTTTGTAGATGCAAATTGCAGGAGTTTATGCTAACCCGGAACAAGTTGCGAAAAGGAGAAGGAACACTTAAGTCCTTTGATATTGAAGTAGGATGTGCACAATAAAGAAGAAACATGGCCAATGAAAAATATCGTTGGGAAGAGGAACATTATTTCCGTAAGGTATTCTACAATATGGCAGGAAAAGTGGACAAGCTATTCGTAGAGTATGAGAAGGCACTTAGGCATGAGAAGAAGGATGTCGATGATCATGGATTAGCAAATCAGGAAGGTGGTGGAGAAGATCCTCCTCCCTCTCCTTCTTCCAGTGATAGTTCTCATCACTCTCATCGAAATTCCAAGCATACCTCTAAGAAACCGTTCTTCAAGTTAGACGTAAAGTTTGACCTGCCCATGTTCAATAGAGAGTGGAGTGCAACAAAACTCAATAATTGGATCAGACAGATAGAGGTTTACTGTCAGATCCAGTAGATCAAAGAAGATGAGGCGAAAGTCCAGTTAGCATCTCTTCGACTGAGCGCACTGCTCTCATTTGGTGGTAGAGAAAGTCATAGAAGGGCAACACGAACTCAGGTAACATTCTATCCTCTTGGTCTAGTTTTATTTTTGCATTGAAAGACCAATTTTACCCTTTGGGTTATAAACAAAAGGAAATTATGGAATGACAATATCTAAGGCAAGATAAGGGTTAGAATGTGCAAAGCTTCATTGAAGAATTTTAGAAACAAGCATTGAATCTGGCCAGCTCATTAGATTCGCCTGAGACTGTAACTAAGTATGTAGGTGCGCTACATAGTTACATTAGAGACTCATTATTACTTTTTGAGCCTACTACCATTGATACGGCTAGCATAAAGGCTATTCATATTGAAATCCTAGGCAGGAATGATAGAGATGATCAAGCCAAGAAGATGTTGTTCAAACCTCAGCATGGCAAATTCTAGAAGAAAGGAAAAGGGAAGGATAAGAAGACTGTCGCAACCAAGAAAGGGGATGGAGCAACACCATCTTGCACTCATTGCAAGAAAGATGGTCATGACGAGGACCACTGTTGGAAACTACATCTGGAGATGAGACCGAAGAGATTCAGAGGAAAGGGGAAGCAGAAGATAGTGGCTACAACGCAGGACCTTGGATCAGATTTCAGCGATGAGACATTGATCACAGTCGTGGGCGCAAGAGGTACTCTTTCTGTTAATGAAAATTCTGATTGGATTGCAAGTACTAGTTATTTGAATGAGCCTGTAAGTAATGAGTAAAAGAGAATTGAGTTATTCCACATTGGAGTTGTGATAAAACATACAAAGGTGGAAACTATGTTTGATTCAGGTTCCCAAGCAAACTTAATCTCAGAGTCCTTAGTGAAAAGGTTAGGCCTTGAAACTAAGCCTCATCCGAGTCCATACCTACTTGGTTAGGGAAGCGATAAAGCTAAATTGTAGGTCACCAAGCATTGTAGGGCCAGATTTGTTATTGCTTCTAAATTAGTTGATGAGGTAGAGTTAGATGTTCTGCCTTTGGACATTTGTGGAATCATCTTGAGAAGCCCATATCTCTATGACAAAAAGGCAGTTTTCTTTCGACACGAAAACAAATACCACCTCACAAAGGATGGGGTAGAGTATATAGTCAGAGCTCATAAATATAAAAGTTAGTGCTAGCCTTGTCAGTGCAGGACAAATTAAACAATTGGTTAATTCTAGTAAAGGGTGCATGCTCATGGTAGTGAGAGTGAAAGAGGCCGAGACGGCTGACGCTTTCAAAGGTTGTGATCCTGATCATAAGAAAGAATTGTTTGAAATTATTTCTGACTATGATGGATTGTTTCAGGAAGCAAGCGGATTGCCCCCAAAACAGGAAATCCAACATGAGACCCATTTGCAATAGGATTCTCCTTTACCAAATGTTGGCATGTACATGATGGCTTCTATTGAGATGGAGGAGATCAAGAAACAGGTGCAGGAACTGTTAAATTAGGGAGTTATCAGATGGAGTTCTTCTCCTTGTGGCTCACCAATCGTGTTGGTGCCAAAGAAAGACAACACATGGAGAATGTGCGTAGACTACAGGGCGCTAAACAAGATTATGGTGAAGAATTGATACCCTCTCCCTCACATTGATGAATTGTTAGATCAGTTGAAAAATGTTGTTTATTTTACAAAGTTGGATTTGCGTAGTGGATATCACCATGTTAGAATTGCAGAGTAGGACGTTTGGAAGATTGCATTCAAAACCAAACAGGGGAATTCAAATGGATGGTGATTCCATTTCAACTGTGCAATGCTCCGACCACGTTTATGAGGGTAATGAATGATTTATTTAGGAATTTTCTTGATCATTTTGTGCTTGTATATCTAGAAAATATTCTTGTGTATAGTAGGACTTGGGATGAATATGTGTGTCATGTGAACAAAGTGCTTGATGTTCTGAAATGAGAAAAATTGTATGTGAAAATGTCAAAGTGTGAGTTTGGGAAGACCGCTCTAGTTTTTTTAGGCCACATAGTCGGTAATGGGCAATTGAGGATAGATCCCTCTAAAGTAAATGCGATTATGAATTGGTTTGAGACCACAAATTTTATAAAGGTTTGAAGTTTTCTGGGCATGGTACAATATTGGAGAAGATTCATTGCGAACTTCTCTGTTATTGCAGCCCCTTGCACGCATTGACGAGTGTGAAGCAAACCTTTTAGTGGGGAGGAAAGCAACATAAATCTTTTGACAAGCTAAAAGAGAAGATCAACACAACACCAGTGCTAGCCTTACCAGACCCTCAACAACCTTTTGTGATTGAAACAGATGCTAGTGGATATGCCATGGATGCTGTATTGATGCAACAAAGAAAGCCTGTATTTTACCATTCAGAGACTTTATACCAGGCTGTTGTGAATTATCCCACGTACGACAGGGGTTGTATGACTTGGTTCAGAGTGTGAAGAAGTGGAAACACTACCTGATGGGCAAGGAGACCATAATCCATACGGATCATCAACCTTTGCAGTACCTTCAGTCACAAACAAAGCTTTAGCAATCCCGTCACTTCAGACGGATGGGATTCCTCCAACAGTTCCATTTGATAATAAAATACAAGAAGGGCGCCAACAAAAAAGTAGCAGATCTGCTTTCTCACCTCCTATTTCTGCATCTATAGTTTTGAAAAATGTTTCTTTATCGTTAGAAAGTTATGCTGAACAATATGCTAATGATGGTGATTTTAAGGAGATTTATCCAAAACTGACTTGTGGATCGTAGGTGGACGATTATCATTTGCAGGGAAATTTATTGTACCACCTTGAAAAACTGTTCATACCCATTGATGAAAGGGTTCATGTAATCCGAGAGGCTCATACCTCTATGGTGTCTGGTCATTTTGGAACAGAAAAGACTTTATGTCATTTATAGAGGTTTTGTTTTTGGCCTCATATGAAAAACATTGCGACTCGCTTTGTAAAGGGTTGTGTGTTGTGTTCCGTTTCAAAGCCCTCTAATAGAAAACTTGATCTCTACACACCACTCCCTATTCTGAGTCGACCATGGGAAAGTGTGTCCATGGACTTTGTAGGTGGTTTTCTCGTGTCTAGGAAAGGTCACAACTATTTTTATGTCGTTGTGGACTGTTTTAGTAAAATGTGTATTTTAATGCCCTGTAAAAAGCAGGTCACTGCTAAGTAGACTACTTATCTTTTCTTTCAGCATGTTTGGGTCCATTTTGGGTTGCCCACATCTATTGTGTCAGATCAAGACTCTCACTTTCTTGGAGAGTTTTGGACCAGCTTGTGGAGAATGGTGGACACTAATCTGAAAAGAAGTATGACATTTCATCCATAGACCGATGGGTAGACAGAGGTTGTCAACCGCACCATGGTACACTTGTTGCGCGGCTATTGTGGAAAGCATCCCAAGTTGTGGGATGAGAAGCTTCCTTATGTGCAACATGCATACAATAGAGCAACACATTCATCTACACAAAGCTCATCATTTGATATATGTTTTGGATATCTACCAAGAGATCCCTTGGACATGGTCTTTGGGAAAGAGGAGGATGACAATGGACAAGATGATAGGGACAAAGCACATAAGTTTATTCAGCAGATACAGGTGATTCATCAGGCAGTACAGGAGTAGTTGGAGAAAATTTAGGCTCGGTATAAAGATTGACATGATAAGCACCGAGTTGACCATTAGTTTCAAGTTGGGGACAAGGTATGGCTCCACATCAGTAAGGAAAGAATGAAGGGAGAAGGGGAGAAATTGAGACCCATTCGATATGGTCCCTTCACCATATTGGAAAAGATTGGAGACAATGATTTTCGTCTTGACTTGCCTGCTTATATGCAAATGTACTCAGTAGTAAATGTTGAAAACCTAAAGCTTTATGAACCTCCATTGATTATGGATACCGAAGAGGTTGCACAGATTCCTACAATGGATGATTTTGCACCAGAGTATCTAGATGAGTTGCCTGAAGATATCATTCTCGACAGGAAAACTAGAACTTCACGACGGGGAGATGTGGAGTACATTCGTGTTGGCTTCAAAGGAATGCATCCAAGTAAAGCTCGATGGATGGAGAAAGAAAAAGTGAGGGAGCAATTTCATCACTTGCCAATTCACTGAAAAGGCTTTTGGTGGTCCAAAAGCTCTTAGTGGGGAGGATTGATCTAGGTGGATCTTCAAAAAGTACCAGTGGCATGTTAAAAGGCTCAAAACTCAAAGTGGCAAAATCTGGATAAACTTAGTGTCAGAGTGCTCGTCATGCTGATTCCAATGGTGTGAATGACACTCAAATATGAGTTCATATGAAGAAGTTAGAGCAAGTCAAAGTTGATGTTTGACTTGTCTAGGTGGCAGGAGGAGTGACGTGGCAGACACCCTTAGCTAATGGGGAAGCGCCAAGTGGCAGGCTACCATTGGTCCCGCTTTTCGCTTATCACAAAAAAAGAGGTCATGGCTTAAGGAGAATCGGCCCCGATAGGATCCCGGTTACGATTGCGATATCACATATCGCAGGTTAGAGGAGGAAGAGTACTAAAGAATCGGCCCTTGACGAAGCTAGGTTGCGATGCGATATAATCGTGATCACATATTACACAAGTACCACACCGATATACATGTTACCAATGGACTCCACCGATTGTGATTTGTAGGGAGGATTCGAATGCGATATTCTATGAACTGCATTCTATTATCCCATCGGGTTCACGATCATCACAGAGCGTGGGTCTTCCACCAATTATGATTTCGATGGGGTCTCCTAGATGCGATATCTTATATATCTTTTATAGCCCGACAGGTCTGTTGTATTGCAGAACACTTGAAGCGTGGGTTGAGTCTTCCGTTGATTGGAAACGCCGATAAAGGGGACCACTGATAGTATTAGCCATTGATTCAAACACGCATTCGAAAGGAGTTTCGCCATATTTGTAAAGGTCTGTTGCATGCATCATTCAAGCCCGAGATCCTTGGTCTCAAGACTATCTTGCTTGCTTAACTTGGTATGTTGTTTGGAACTACCCGGGTATTGAGGGATTTCCTGCCCAGCTTGTATCAAAGACCATTTTGTGTCAGAAGAGGGCAGAGGGGATCAACAAAATAGTTTAGAAGTATTGCACACAACAAATCCCGAACCTGGCAGCAAGGAGGTTCCGAGAAGTTGCAGAAGGCCCGATTATCCAAATTGGGTGTTTGGATAGGTGATTTTGCACGATTTTTTGCCAGGAGTTCAGTGGTTCTGTCTGTTTCTAAAGCCAGACTCTCCATTCTTTGTCGATCTTCTAGCTTGGAGGTATAAGGATTGTAAATAATGTTGCTTGTACTTTTATCTCTTTTTATGCCACTTAATGAATGAAGGCTTCCCCCACTATTGAGTAGGGCCTAGAGACGTAGTCCAAATTGGATGAACTTCGTAATCAAATCATTGTGTCATGGTTTCATGTTTTTTCTGGGTATTTCCGCATTGTTTATGTGCTTTTAAGTTCCATGGTTAATTAGCTATGTTATATGTAATTCAGATGCATCTATAAGTAAACGATCTTAGATCATCCAATGTACTTTTTCATAATAAATGATCTTTTTCTTGCACATTCAACATGTTAGGCTACATGATATGAAAAATATTCCTTAATCTCCCAAATGAACACATTATAGTCCAAAAATGTGTCATCAATGCAAAGAGAGAGGTAAATGCATGTTGAAGGATGGCCATATGGGCCTTGATTTGTACATGTTTTTAGGAGTCACATCAACCATAAAAGTACAAGCCTATAATAATGCATTCAACAGCCCATACATCGTTGAATAGTGACTCATCATGACCCAATGTTAACAACAATAATGATACAAGGCTACAATATTTGCACACACATGTGCTTTACATGACATAAATATATAATGACTCTTCTATGATATTCAACCAAAGACTATCCAACCACCATGTCAATGACATACAACTGGAGGACATACTCTTCCACTCAGGGAAACATATATGTAGATGCTATAAGCAAGAATGGGTGAAAGCAAAAACTAGCATGCAAGATAAATTATCATACAACCGTGAAACCCTTGTTGCATGCATAGTTACCCCTGAGCTCATTATACCTTATCATCTTCTATTGATGCATCTATTGCTATAACTCGTACAAATGTCTTCTTCATGTAATCTATGTTGGTGTCATGCACTCCCCCTGAACCAATGCATGGAAGTTCTGTTGGAGTTGATTAGGGAATAGAAGAAGAAGAGATCATCCCTAAGTGTTGTTGAAGATATTCTAAGGAGTCTCAGAGAAAAGGTTTGGTAAATATATCTTCAATCTTCTCATGTGTAGGGACATATTCCAGTTTAGTCTTATGTTCCAAGACTTTCTCTCTAAGAAAATGTTATTTAATAGTGATGTGATTTGTCTTAGAATGAATGACTAGATTTTTTGATATACTTTTGGCACTGCTGTTGTCATAGAAGATAGAAATAGGTCGTGGATAGATAATTTGAATGTCCTATAGAGTTTGAATCATCCAAAGCAGTTGTGTACAACATGTTGCATCCACAATGTATTATGCTTCAATAGTAGATAAGGAAATAAAGCTCTGTTTCTTGTTGAATTGAAGGACTGCACATTTCCCTAAAAAGAAGGCTCCACCACTGGTACTTTTTTTGGTTATCAATGCTTCCAACCCAATCTGGATCAATGTATATTTGAAAAGTAAAATCTTTACTCTTTGGATACCATAGTCCAAAGTCTAGTGTCCCCTATAGATACTTGAATATTCTTTTGACTACTTTGAGATGAATCTCCTTAGGATTTGTTTGAAAGTGCCCCACTATGCTAACTACATGCATAATGTTTGGTCTAGTTCGTATCATATAGAGTAAACTCCCAATCACAAATCAAGTTTCAGATCAATTGACTACTCAGAATTCATCGTCTTTGCTGAGATTACAACCTATTACCATGGGTGTGCTTAGAGCTTTATAGTGTTCAATCCCAAATTTCCTTAAAATATCCTTGAGATACTTTGATTTAGAAAGAAAGATGCCATCCTTTGTTTGATGTACTTGTAATCCAAGAAAGAAGGCCAATTCACCAAGTAGGGAAATTTAAAATTCCTGTTGCATGACCGATGCAAACCCTTGACTCATTAAGTCAATATTGCTACCAAATATTATATCATCAACATACACAACTACCACTAGGAGTTTATCCTGATTTGATTTGATATACGAGTTGTTATCAACATATCCTTTCTTGAAGCCCTGTTGTTGAAGATATTTGTCTAATTCGTACCATCAAGCTCAGGGAGCTTGCTTTAACCTATAAAAGGCTTTCTTGAGTTTACATACAAGATCCTTATCATTGCTAAGCATAAATCCATCAGGTTGCTCAATTGATCTAAGTGGATATTGGTGGCCACCTGCCAAGTCCACTTGGACCCCCACCATTGCTTCTTTCAACTTTTCAGTTTCCTAGCACATTTTACTATTTTTAGCAGTTTTTCGGGTCCTGAACTTTTGGAGCCATTTTGAGGCCCTAAACGACGTTTTTTGGGAAAATCCCCGATCAACATGGGTACATGGACCGATGTTCCTCTTCCCAAAGTTGTAGTTCTCGGATAGAACTATGTAACGAGATATTGTGCGTGTTAAACGAAGATCATATGCCAAAGTTATGACCCCGAGAAGTTGTTGTACCAATTTACCCAAACAGGGCCCACAATTTTGCGTTTCATCTTCTAGGGTTAGGGGTTTGAATGTTTAGGGTTTTCCATTGTTTCTCAACAATAAATAGGCCTTCGAGCCTCATTGTAACACAGTTCAGAGGCATGTAGCCGCCACATCTCTTCTCAGAGATAAGCTACAATCGCCCTAGCTGGTTTATTTCCGTTGCTGTTTGTAAGCATATTTCAGTATTTTACATTAATGAAATGAAGTATTATTTCCACTGCATCTCTGTGTTTATGGTTATCTTTGTAATTTGTTGCATTCCTCTTTAGATCCAGATCAATGGTATCAGAGCGGTCTGCTTTTTCTCTGTTTTTCTTTGCATGTCCCCAACAAGGTCGGGATATAAGGAGTTAGGGCTTGAACTGGTCGAACCTTTGCAAGACT
>APFE030149940.1:30294-40867 GCA_000404065.3 Pinus taeda | reverse complement strand
TATTAAATTTCAGAAAATGGGGATTAGAATTAGCTTAGGCCTCTTGTATGTGTGGGAGAGCGATGAGAAACTTGTGGATATGCTTGTTATTATTGATGAGAAAGAGTGTCTTCTTTTGAATTAGATCCATTTATAATAAAAAGATCAACCCCCCAACACACTTCAAGTTTTATCGAAAATTAATTTTACCAAATTAATTTTGGATGAAGTCCATGTTAGCTAAAGGTTTCTCTTAGCATTCAATAAATTATTAAGGCATCTTTTATTATTATTGTTATTATTCTTTTAAGGCAACAATGATTTGTGGTCACTGAGTGGCCACCGAGAAATAATCCACACAGATCCATCAAAGGTGGCCTAATATAGATTGGGTCTAACACTAAGGGCATCGAGGAGATTTGACCTCGTGACCTCCCAATGATTCGAATTGGATCTTGTTGGGCAATTTATTGGGCTTAAATTGCTGCATTAAATATCGACCAGGGAAACTCGTAAGCTTTTGATGATGCCAGCACTATATGTGCAGGAGTAGGCGACTAACTCTACGTCTAATTAAATTATCTACGGTTCAATATAATATGCAAGGGAAGAGGCTCCTAACTTAGGAGATCCTGGTTGTTCTTCCCTACAGTATCATAGAGAAACCATAAAACTAGAAACTTGAAATGCAAACAAGGGAATGAACTTTAGTTGTTGTTTAGACTCAAAGAGAGAGAGAGACTAACTTAGTCTCTTGATTGTCCTCTCTTGTATTAATCTAGACTAGACTAAAATTCATCCATAAGCGTAAACTAAATAACTTGAAACATAAAAGAAAAAAAGATGAATTCCAATTACAAATCAAATAGAGAGAGAGAGTCTAACTTAGACTCTTGGTTGTCCTCTCATATGTTGATAAGACTCTAATTGAAAATTCATTCATCAAACCAATCCTCAAACTTCTAAGAAATTAAATAAAATAAGATCTAATATGAAACAACATGCTCCTTTTCTCCTTCTAGAGTGAGCTCAATTCTCCTAAGAACAAAGTGACAAGCCATTCCATATACTACATTAAGATAACTTCTATCTAAAACTACATAATGGAAAACTATTTCTAAAACTACATAATGAAAATATATGTCAAATGAAGTTTTATTCCATCATAAATTGGATACAATGCTCTAAGAGTCCTCTCTTTGGAATGGAGGAGGTACTCCTATTTATACAAAAACTATAATAACAACCTCATAAATGTAAACCCACTATTCTCTCCTTGACCCACATATTTCTCAACCAATGGTGACACATAACCCTATCCTCCATGATCTCCTCCATGAGGTCCATGATCTTCTCCATGAGGTTCATGATCTTCTCAAATTCGAATTTGAGAATTGAGTGCCACATAAGGATGCCTTGGAAGCTTCCTTGGAACCTACACATGTCACCAAAACAACCCAGTTTCCATATATAAAGTAAAACATATTATTTCCTAATATTTAATCAAGAATTTCTCTCAAAAATGCTTAAAAATAAACAATATTTGGAAAATATAAATGAGACCCATTAACGGTGAATAGTAGGGAAAATGGAGTGACAAGGTGATGAATAGTGAGTGAAATAATGGAAGCATAAGTGAAAAATGTATGGTAATGAGTGCCATTTTTGGAGCCCAACAGACTCTCCTACGTAGCACTTCAAGATGTCTCTTGAGTTTGCATTGTGCTTGCATCCATTTTGTTCACTGGCTACGGAAAGTGATACATCTCCTGAAAGTTCTCTACCCTAAAGGTAGAAAGTTTCTTTCCACTAACATTGCTCAGTACAAATTTCTTTGGTTCAGTATGCGATACAATCTAGTGGATCATGTCTACACATTGAAATGAAATATACCTAAGATGCAACTTGATACAAGCCAAACTTGTGTATGTTGACATAGATTTTGTGGTCCTCTAGATTCTCCTCAAAGGTGCCTCAAAAGATTTCGTTGATGTCTTTCCATACAATCTTGATCTCCCTGTCTATGAACATCTTAGTATCTTCATAGATGGGAAATCTTATATACACTTGCTCGACCACTTCTCCAGTTGTTCTCTTAATTGTGTCCTTTGACCCTGCTCTCTTGAAAGCCATTGTACCTATACTACTAAGAGACTAATGAACACATGTGATACCTGGAGAGAGAGAAATGATAATGGAAAGAAAAATATTAGTTGAAAACCAAAAGAAAATTGAGGACTGGCATGCAACATATCTGGGTGACTTCTTGGGAAAAACTACAATTTTCTCTAGGAGAGGCTTGGAGACTGACTGCTGGAACTACTCATAGCACAGTCTAGGTTGTTAGTAAGTTGATTAACTATTGAAACTATGCATAGGATAGTCGAACTTGGCATGCTGAGGATTGGAATTGCGTAATGTGCAGTTTTAGTTAGCATGACTGCTACTGGGGAAATTGCATTGTATAATCCTTGTGGCCATCTGAGGCACTTCCTCTCAAAACTATTTAGACCATATATTGGGAGTCCATTGTCAGGCAGACTCTACATAGTTCCTGGGTGTAAGCCAGGCCAAGGCAGTTCAGTCCTGTCGACGGGCGACTGAAAACCAGTAAGGAGTAAAAGCATGTGAAAAGTTGGTGCAGGCATGGGTGAATGAAATGAATGTGATTATAGTCAGTGCAGGATTCAGTAAAAATGGAAAACAATGAAGTGTGTGAAGTGAGTTGTGGCAATGGTGACCGTTAGTACAAAAACAATATCATGCATGCGACAAGAAGGAAATGCAATGCATAACTAGAAACAATACCTCTACAAGCTAACATGCATTGAAACAACAAGCATTCAATAAAACTAAGAAAAAATCATTCACACAAACCAAAATACAAAAAGCAACAGAAAAGAAGAAAAAGACAAGAAAAACAGACTTACCCAGAAAAAGTTGCAGTGAGTGTGCCGAACATTCCTAGATGAACTGGGAATGCTAGAGATCCAAGATCGAAAGTGAAGAATGAGATCTGAGGTGTGGAATAGATAGTTCTGATAAGATCTAGGTCTATGATGCATATGCCAAAAATTTAGGAAAAAGTGATACTTAGCGGGAGGTTTCTGAAACAGATTTTTCATGTAACCCGCAAATGCTAAAAATAGATCCCTAAAATCTAGGGATGTTTTTTTCTTTTTTGCCTTTTTTACTTTTTTGAGAAAACCTGCACATGCATACAAGGCAATATTGTGCAGTCCTAGATGGAACTGGTCAACTTGTGAGCACATACAAAGTTTAGCAAACCATGGGATGACTTCTACACAGTTTCTGGGTTGAGTGCCTCTAGCTGCCCCTTAAGCTCTATAGAGTTTCTAGACTAAAGTGAGGCTTTCCCACCATAACTACACAAATTTTGAGAGAAAGCCCAGTGATGGGCTTCTCTACATAGTTTTCTTGGGGAAGGAAACCTATCTTCTCAAAGAAATTCTAGAGAGCAGTGCTACTGCTAGGATGCACTGCGAAATTCCAGAGAGTAAGGATGGTTGTTCTCCAGTTCTGTGCAATTTTCCAGGTCAACACAAGAACTAGTTTGAGACCAAGTCACAAGAGATTAGCTTGTCAGTTAAAGACAAACAATATAGTCAACACAAGGTGTTAAGACAAAGAAACTCAACTGAAATCATAAGTACCTACACATTGCAAGACATGTTGTTAAGGATGGTTGGTAGGGAGGCACCAAAATGAAGGTAAGACAAAATTTTAGAGGGTGGTTGTAGCCGCTACAACGTTGACGACACACTGGTAGAACTCTAGCTCTCTGAATGGAGCTTGTTTCATGAAAAGAAAGTCTAACTCCTCCAGAAGTATTGCTCGATTTGTTGATCATTGTGGTTTCCACACTAGCTTGAGTGAAAGATGTAGCACCTACCATGCTCTTGATCGGTTAGCACACATTCGAAGAAAAGTCAACTTAGTTGTTTTGATTGGGGATGAGGGGTATATTGGTGCATAAGTAATATAGTTGTTAGAGTTTAAGTTTCATTTCTAGTGTTGCTCCACTACCAATAAGCCTGAACAGTACCGTGATGGAGTCATGTAGTAACACAAGCATTGCTCCGTGACCAACAAGCCCTGTTAGTATCCTGATAGAGTTAGTTGCATCACCTCTCTATGTAGGAACCCTTTATATTCTCTTACTTTATTCATTTTTCATTTTTTTTTCTAGAGAACTGTGTGTAGGCACTCATTTATTTTAGAGGCGGAAGAGATATCCCAACTGATTGAGAGAAGAAGAGGTTGTTCCTTTAGAGAAGTATGTTATATATATACTTTTGACATACTTTTTAAGTTTTTCGACCCCCGCCTTACTTTATTTGATTGAGATGACAAGGGTTAACCCAAAGAATAGCCGACTAGAGTAAATAGTACTAGTTAGAGCACAAGTGTGGTGTTTTCACCAAGATTCACTCTGAATATAACGTATTTTCCTATGGTGTATCATTGAATGAAGACAGCAATTTCTTTCATAAAGAGAGAGGACAACAGATTTCTAAGTGTTAATAGTAGTACAAGTCCTCTTGTACTTTACCCTGCTTGTCTTAAGAGTGACACGCATTTTCATGCGAACAAATCTACGGACGTAACAAGGAAACAAGACAATAAAGCAAAGAGAAGAAGAAAATTCGAAAAAAATAATGTAAGAAAAGAAAGCAAGAAAACAAACAAATAAAATAAGAAGGAAAACATGCATGCAAGAAAAACATACACAAAGCAAACACTACTCCTACTCCTAACCTAACGGTGAATGGACCTGATCTCAGGAAGTGATATTTGTAGTTCAGCCACCAGCGCATTGGTTGACCCATGTTGTTGAATGTATCATTCGTGAAAAGGATAGTCATGCGAACCAGCAAAAATTAAATATATAACAATGAAGACCAACACACTCTAAGTTTAAACACATCCACAAAAACAAAAAGAATGAAAGCACAACACAAGCATTCTGCGGACTTAAAAGGGGTGCTCTGACACACTGCATGTAGATGATAAGCATGCACACTCTTTTGAATGTGATAGAGGAAAAAACATGAGAAAGAAAAATAACTTATGCTTTGCAAGTGTGCTCGCAGTGCATGATTCCTCCAATGCATGAATGATGGGATCATGTGATTCAGGTGGAGGAAGTGAAATCTATGTATGGGATTGATATTTAGTGCATATAGAAGAGTGATGAGGAGCCTTGGGTTGTTTGAAAATTTCCTGACCGGAAGTAAAACTAATGTTACGACAACGATGGCCTGATATAACCATCAGCTCGGGTTGAAGTGCCTCTACAACCAGCGGGGTTTTTCACTTCATTGACAGATAGATCATGATAAATGGGTGGCTTGGAAAGATCAAAAACAATAGAATCAACATCATGATCAAATATAGGAGTAAATAGATCATGAAAAAATGATCAGAAAAATCAATGAGTTCATCGACATCCTCATGATCTGATGAATCATACAAAGGGGTAGATGAGAAGCAAGAATGTTCACCCTCTACATTTCCAAAAAAATTAGATGCAAAATCGAGTGGATTCTGAATGAAATATTTTTCCTCTCTAGTGTCAAATGGTGGAAGGACATCCGGGGTGTTCTTCTAATGATTGTAAGTAGATGCATTAGGGGATGACTTTTCACAAGGAAAATAAGAGGTAACATATTCACCAAAGACGTCAGAAAAACTGAGGAGGTGCAAACAGAAGGAGCTCATCCTTCACCACGGGTTCATGTTCAAATTCTGAGTGATACTCATCATGAATGACAACGCAAGTTGGTTGTGCAACATCAACTCCATCAATAGTTTAATCCTCATTAACAACAAGTGTTGAGTGTGGAACAGAAGAACACGGGACAATAAAATCTATATTATCAGCAAAATGTGGGAATGAAGGTTCAGGTAACAAGTGCATGTGACAACTCATGGGTTTCCCAACCAAATATGCATAGAAGTTGAGATAAGTGGGGTAGCGAGAGTTGATAGTTGAAAAAACTTGTGTGCACACTCTCCCACATCAGATTGGAAGGGTGGAGATGTTTGATGAGAGGAAGGCAAACAGTCACTTGTGACAGCAACTATGTCCACTTCAGATTGCGTAGCTACGTCACCAAAGTATGCTGAAAGGGGTTTAAGCTTTTTTCTCTCTCTTGGATTAATTGATTTGATACAAGCATAATCAAATCTTTCGATAAGATATTGGAACTTCATCGTACTTTTTGGAGTTTCAAAAGATAGGGGACAAAAGTGATCCCAAAATTCCATTATAGATTCATTCATGGCCTTCCATTGTTGTAACATTTTCTTATCAACTGCTTCATGATCAAAATGGTGAGAAAAAGATTCTATTTGATCACTGAACTATTTTAATGAGTGCATGGAGCCATGAGGCAGTATACTACACCAGAGTAATGGGTAGTTGTGAATTCTGTGTGTGAGAAATATATAGGCCATAGTTTCATTAGGACTTTTCGCATTCTCCATGAGTGCATGGAAGTCATCTAAGTGCTCAGGCCATGCTACTTCGCCTTCACCATGATATGTGATTTGTGACAAGTCATCCTAGAACTCCGCCTTGAATTCAAAGATATATCCATTAGATAGACCTTCCGGAGGGTGAACTATAAAAAATTCCATGATAGATGTTTTAAGATTCAATATATATTGTGAGGACTCGGCTTATCATTTGACCCTCCTTCTAGTGCTAGAAATTGTGATGGTACTAGACCCGCCAACATATGAGGGGATCTCTCTTGTAAGAAGTCCAACTATACCTCTGACTATTTGAATTAGGACTCCCAGCAGTGGGTAGCATGGTATCACCTTCACTGTGATTGCGCACAAAGGTAAGAAAGATGTCCTTGTTAGAAGCAAGGGTGTGACCTTGCAACAAGTCAAGGAAGTTGTATAGAAAGGCTATAAGAAACAAATGGGTAGAGGAGTGCACCCATTAGAAGCTAGTAAAAGTACATAGCTTGAAAGTGAACACATGATATGGAAGACATCACAACATGGAAAGTAGAATAGTCGACAATCCAAAGTGATGAGTTAAACCAACAACATGCTTCGATAAGATTCATACAAACAAATAAAGAATAGTCCATACATACATGCATAAGTTACAACTACATACATTGTTAGAGTAATGAGAATAGTCGAACTATAATAAAAATAGATGCATGAAACATGTTGGATCTGTTATATTAAAGGAGTGAAAGATCCAATCATACATACAATGATGACAACCACCAGCCCCAATACTGGAACGTTACAGTCACTTTTGCCTGCTCCTCCAAAAAGATGTACTTGCTCTCCTATATAGAGAAGCCAAGAATTCTTACAGTACACTCCAAGCTTTCTCTAAGTTATACCTATTAGAAGCTTGGCTCCAAAATTCTCCTACAATGAGTTATGGGGTTCTATATATAGAAAGGGGTGGGGTGACCCTTAACATTCCCCATTATGACTCTTCCATTACCCTCATGACTCTTCAATTTACGCATGACTATTTACATTCGACTATTGACACTTGGTATTTCACTTTACAACATGTTTACAATACATTCTGCACATGTAGCCATGTGAGACAAAAACGGGTTTGAGTAAGTCATACAAGACATCACTAAGACTCAGATAGTTGTGGCAAGACTAACTCATCGACATCCTCTTATTGATCACTCATGGCGAAATGATGCCAAGATTGGTAGTCTTCTGTGGTGTTTTTATACTCGATGGTGACATCCTTCTGAAACTGCACTCTTGCCTTCATAGCATCTAGATACACTGTTCTAACACCTTTTTCCAACTCATCATGTAGCATGTGCATCATGGTCTCGAGTCTAGCTGGACTAGAAATATACGTATGCATATTGTCTACACTCATCTCCAAATTTGTGCTAGTGGCTATGCACATCAATTGTTCGAAGTACATGTCTATCGCTAGTCAAAATTGGTTCTTTTCTTTCACCTCAATGAGAATGTGTGCCAGTGGATGGAATCGCATGCGTGTGAACAATGAAATCCATGCTCCTAGACACTCATTCATGTGAAGCGTGTAAGTTGGTGATGAGCTGTGAGAGTTCCTCATAGTTCTAGATTTGACTCTGGATGCATTCCTTCAACTCCACTGCCTTTAGCTTCATCATCTTTGGCAAGTACAATGGGGTTCTCTTGTACCTCATTGTCGATATCTACATGTGATTGAAAATAGTGCGTATTTACATCAAGGTGCGACACTCCTAGCACAGGGTTGTTTCCAACCTTTAAGGTGGACAACAAACTTATGCATGGTGATGAACTTGAAGTACAAATTCCGCATGACTTTCTTGGGAGACAATACTTCATCAAGTATCACTTTCTTCCACTCTACTTTGGTGGATGTTGTAGCTTTCTCTCCTGTCTAATTGGTTGCTTTCAATTCCTTAGCCATGTGATCATTCTAAGATATCAAGAATATCACACTTGATTTAGTGGCTTCGGCATATGCCTTTGTACCATCGTCCAATGCAGTTGGATGTCTCTGCACATTGAACATGATCACTTGTTCTCGAAATTGTGCAAGAGATGCATGTACATCCAGGGTGGAAACTCTACGCGATTACACAACCCTTTGTTGTGACTCGTTAAAGGATATGTTGTGCACATCTACTTCCAGATTGTCCTCAAGGATTTTAGTATCTTCTTGATGACATAGGACTTGCTCTACTTCCAGATCTAGAGAAGCTTGTGGAGTGACCACTCGGTCCTTGGGCATGAGATGTGTATCCTAATCTTGCTCTGACTAAACCAAATTTGTGTCCATCTATTATAATATATGTTCACTCTCCTGAGAAAAGTCCTACACTTGCGACTGCTCACCCTGTTTGCTAGCTGCCAGCTATTTTGATTCATTAACATGTATCTGTGTAGTGTCCTCAATGTATGCGCATTTCACTTCCTGCTATTCATGTTCCTACTACACTTCCTTCTACCTTCTGTAAAACTCTTGTTCTTTCCTTAGTTGTTGCTACACCTCCTACAACTTCTTCTTTGCCTCCTCCAGTGTCTTCTTCTCCCTCTATCTTTGCAAAATCCTTTTGTTGTGTTTTCACCTCTTTACCTCAATATCCAAAGCTTCTCTTTCTACAAGTGGATCTTCCTTGAACTTGTAGCTTTTCTTCGCCTCTGCACTATCAGCAATCTTCCTTTTTCCTTTGTCCAGCATACGTTTGTTTCTCTCTGCTGCTACTATAGTGGTTTCCCTGTCAAGTGTTGCTGCCTTGTGCGCTGCTAACAATTCTACATGGGTTTTCCTTACGCTAATCACATGCCATTTCGATCCAAGGATGATACACTCTCACACAATGGTCCTTCAATATGTAGTACAGGCCATATGGATTAAAACTTTTGGTGCCAAGGTGAATCTCTTGAATTCTCTGCCTTGACTTGAGCATGCTTGAGGCTCTAAGTCTCATACAACCCAATATGCAAAGTAAGAGAGGGCCAAGGGACGTTCTTCTTCCTGTGCAATCTAGCTAAAAATGTTGTCAAGATGTGGTATTCAGCCTCTTGCATGACCAGCTTATCCATGTCAAACTTCAGTAACACATACAGAGTCTTCTGATCACTATACATCCAGATGAAGGTGCCAAGGGGTGAGGCATACCAATCTTCTATGTTAATAGATGCCTCTATCATTTCCTATGACATGCAAGGAAGATCCTTCTTAAAGATCATGCTATACGTCAGGGTGACAAAGTGGTTTGATAGTTGTAGTATAAATCCACAGAAACTGCACTCAAAGAACAACTTGCAATAGATATGCATAGAGTTTTCTGAAGGTGTCCATGCCCAGTGCAAGCCTGGGAATAGTTGACGGGTATAGAGTGCATCAAGCATGTAGGTGGACATGAATAGATTTGCCTACTCACTCTTGGGTGGATGATGGGAATGTTTTACTTACCCCTTGAACTAGAGAAAAAACATGTCAGACTAGTTGAAAGGTCTTCCTCCGTTCACTAGTTGATCCAACATAATCAACAAACTCTACGGGAAGGTTTCTGTACTCTCATGGTCGTATAAGCGGCATGCGAAGATGACCAAGAACAAATAATCCTTTCACAGTGTCTTTGTCTTGTATATTTGGTTGGGTGTCATCCTCAACTTAGACAACTCTCTTACCCATCTCTTCAAGATGTCTCTTGAGTTCGCATTGTTGCTGGGATTGGTGAAGCTTGCATCCATTTTGTTCATCGGCTATGGAAAATGATACATTTCATGAAATTCTTTTGCCCTAAAGGTAGAAATTTTGGTCCACTAACACTTCTCAGTACCATTGTCTTTGGATCAGTATGCAAGACAATCCAGTCTATCATGTCTATGCATTGAAATGTGAGATACCTGCATGCAACTTGCTACAAGCCATACTTGTGTATGTTGACATATATTTTGTGGCCATCTAGATTCTCCTCAAAGGTGCCTGAAAAGAATTCATTTATGTATTTCCATATGATCTTGATCTCCTTGTCTATGAACATCTTAGTATCTTCATAGATGGGAAATCTCATAGACACTTGCTCGACCACATCTC